>CAOKZL010002235.1:0-222209 GCA_948472985.1 Iguana delicatissima
GGTTCAGCATCTGGGTCGCTCTTGTACCACTTGGAGCAACTTGGCATAACTCCTGTTATAACCCAAGAGCTCACATTAAAACCAAAGACCAATTCTTGTCCTGCAGTTCTGGAGTCCGCAGCTGCTGCTGGGGAGAATTGTGCAACCCATGACTACACATGGTCCCCAAAAAGATTTTTGGTGCATCTCTGGGCCCCTCCTGAGCCCTCAATCTTTTTTTAAAAAAACGGAAGGAATACAAATACAGAGAATCATGACTGAAGACAATTTCATAGAGCATTTTATTTTAACACAATTTGTTTTTAACATACATATTTATTTAAAAAGGGGACTACAACAACAAGAAAGGGAAAAAGAACCAAAAAACAACAACAAAAACAAAAACAGAATATGATTGTAGTCAGATTAAAAAGGAAAACCTTATATCCTGTCCCCCCGCTCCAATTCCTATCTTCCTTATTAATGTTTTTGCTATGGAATTATAAATTTATCAAATAATCATTGATCCTGTCATTCAAATATACAAAGTAAATATTACCATTTTTTGCTAATATGTAGTCATTTAGATTTGTAAAAATTAATGCTATTTAGCATCAATATAAATGCTCATATTGACAACCCCTTTTCTACTTTCCCTTTAATATAATTCAAAATCGGTTCCCATTCACGTTCAGATTTTTTAACGGATGCTTCCTTCAATGATATTGTTAACTTTTCCATTTCTTCAAGTGCTTTATTTAGATGCAGTTTAAACTCCCTACCCAACACATTGCAGAAGCTCAAAGCAGCACTTTTTAGAAAACTAGAAAAGATCTCATGGTCTTTTCCCAAATTTTTGGGGGGGGAAATGGACAACTTGGGCCCATTCTGGTTCAAGTACGTGGGCGATTCAGTGGGGTGAGACCCTCAGAATTTATATGCCCATCCCTGCTCTATGAAAGGTACTTTAGATTACCTAGTTCCATGTATTTGTTGCCAGCCTTGGGCTGTTCACCAATGGATCAAGTTCAACAAGCTATAAATTCCACCCTCGTGAGAGGTAAATCGTCCTGTTATTGTTTATTTTATCTCATGATGGAAGAAAGACAAACCCTTCAAAATGAAGCTGTTTCTGGGATAGAGCACAGGTCGCTGAGTCTCCACCAGTTCATAACCAGCCTTGTTTTATCCCCCAAATGTATAAATTAATCAGTGGATGCATTGAATTCAAGGGTTGTTATCTCAAGATAACTGATTGAATAATCATTGCTTCTGGTGTTATCTCACTCGGCCAGGAAATCTCATCCGTCTAAACTAAACAAGGTTCTAGAACAGGAATGCAGACTATGTGGCTCACCAAACTTTGTTGGACTGCAGCTTTTATTAGGACTCATCACAGGATGAGGTAGTTGTGTCAGATAGGAGTTCAAGTCCGATATATGGAGGAAACCCTAGTCTAGAAGGAAGAAGATGGGTAAAAAAACAAAAATAGCGCTAGTCCAGATATGGTGATACTTGAATCCAAAACTCCAACTGGCTTCTTTGCACAATTATCTGGAAGAGCATTCCTACACAAGTCCTACTGAAATGAGCCAAATATTTCTGTTCCTATTCATTTCAGCACTCCAAAGAATTTCCAAGTGGGTTGTGG
Source organism: Iguana delicatissima (assembly GCA_948472985.1). Lineage (NCBI taxonomy): Eukaryota > Metazoa > Chordata > Lepidosauria > Squamata > Iguanidae > Iguana > Iguana delicatissima. Next base: position 1,631 of record CAOKZL010002235.1, read on the forward strand.
CCCATATCTGTCCACAACATCTTCTGATATCCTGCCTTTCATGCAGTGATAGGGAATGCTGGAAGGGCCCGGGGCCAAGGTTTGGTCCTAGGCATGGTATGTGTGTGGGGGGGGGGCACACAGTTTGCAAAAATGATTTTTTTAAAAAACTGGAAGTGGTTAGGAAGTCCAGTTCTGCATGTGTGGGAAGGAGGGAGGGAGCAAGCGAGTTACAATGCAAGAGAGGCTGTAGCCAATTGAAAAGATAAATAGTCACTTTGCAGAGTTTCAAAAGGGCATCCTTGTGCTTGCAGAAAAGGGGCAATTTGGGAATCCAGAGGGACTGAGCACTGCAATGCAGCTTTGGAGGGACATACATAGTTCCAGGGTCACAATGGGTCCATCCATGCCTTAGTAACATTGCAGCTCTTTTGCAAAGTGCATGTTACAATAGTGATGTATAAATTAGAGACAGAAGGAATTTTCATTAATGTGGTTCCCAACAGTTGGGAAACCGCAGAAGAAATATAATAGACCAACAAGAATTTTTAAAACGTGCGCATCTGTGTGTGCGGCAAATTGCGTTTTCTGTGCAGAAAAACATTGTCTGTACAGAAAACCTTTTTTTATGCCAACATTTTGGGGTGTTCGAATGCAGGAAGAATCCTGCCAAGGAATGTTGGTCTTCTCCCGCAGTGGTTAGAAAACAACTGTGACAACTATAATTCATTCTTGCCGCAAGAGCAAACAGTTAACCTCAGTAGTATAAATGCTTTTTTTTTCAAGTTTACAATTTGCAGCCTCAAGGGGAGGGACATCTGTATCAGGACTATGGCTCAGAAGGAGGCGTTTTCTTTTCACTCCTTATCGTGTTAGGAAGAATCATATTGTAAGTTCTTTTTGAGAGTGGAATGGACTGCATCGAAGGGTGTGTACTCTCCTTCTGTACAAGTTTTTAAACAGAGGTTGGATGGGCACTTTTCAGGAGTGTTTTAGTTGTGCATTCTTGGTTGGACGGGATGGCCCAACTGGTCCCTTCCAGCTCTACAATTCTATCATTTGATGATTCTACTCTCAGTGAAAATTTGGCACGCAAAACTGCCATTTGCCGTATTAGTGAAAACAACATGGGCACACGTGGTCTCTAGGATAGCACATGTTAGCTCGTTTCTCCCATCTTGGGACAGTCGGTTGCATTTGCCATTTTAAAATATTCTAACAACTAAAGTTAAGGAAATCCTGTCAGTTTGCATTTGATCATTGTATGTGTCTGTCTAGGAAAAGAATTGCTCAACTCACTCCCCGATCACTCCATCCTTCATGCCATGAGGTGGCTGTGCTTTGGCTTCAGTGACTTGGAATTTCTCCCCAGATGTAAAAATCATCTTGATAGTACTCTGTGCTTTTCTTTTTCCTTTCTTACTTTCTTCTTCTTCTTTCATTTTCCTTTCCTTTGCTGATTCCCCTCCAGGATTTCTGCAGCATTGACAAAAGCCGCAACTGCAATACTCTCCACCCCATAATTACACCCCCCTCTGCTTATCCCCATGGTTGCTGGAGCTGGGAAGCTGGTACAATAGAAGCTGATTGGGCCAGGTCCGGAATGAGCACCAGCTTGGGCATCCGGAAACAGCTGTTCCCTGCTTCCCGATCATTCCCCGTCACTGACGTCACCCACCAATCCAACCTATCAGGACAGATAATAGGAATCGTTAGGCCCAGTCAAGAAAAAATAAAAACCATTTCTTGGGGGTGGGGGTGTCTCTTCCGCTGGGACAGAAAAAAGTAGCTCTTGGAAATCAACTCCCCAAGCAGTGATGTTGGAGTTTTGCTGAGGAGGCACTCAAAATGCAGCTGTTTCTGGGGTGGGACAGCTATTTATAACACACCAAATGCCTGTCAATGGGGTGGAAAGACAGGGGTGGGTGGGTGTCTGCACAGTGCATCTCTGTGAGCCCCAGAGATCCAAAGGGCGAGTGTTGCACATTCTTTTGAGGAATTCCCATCTGCAACGCCTGTGGAGGAGAAAGGGCAGCTGAGAGCAGGCTGTTAAAATGTCAGAGCTTTTTGGGAGGATTGACATGGAGACAATAGCATGTTCTTATCTCCGTCCCTTCTCAAATGCAGTGTTTTCCTCTTTCTCCTGTTGTAATCGATAGCAGTCATGTATTTTTTTTTATTGGTTAAATTTAAGAGAGGCATTTGGGGTGAATGCCACTGATGTGAGCTTTCTTCGTGGCCATGATCACTGACTGCAAATATTAAGGACGTATTAGGAGTGCAAATATTAGGAATTAAGAAGAAATAATTGTGGCTCATCCTCGATAGATTCATACCACGCCTTCTCCAGAAAAAAATCCTGATTCTTTCCCTCCTCTTCCTCCCATCTTAATTCTTCTCTCTTCCTCCAGCTCACCCTCCATCACACTGAGTTCTAATCATTCATCCGTCTCATCCATCCCTGATAGAGATGGAAAGAATAATAATTATTAATTCCCAGGTGAAAAAAATAGGTTTCCCAACAGTCAGGAAATCCCCATCAGGAAGAATAATGGTCCAGTGAGAATGTTGTACAATTTTATTCTGGTATTTGATAACCTGAATTGATGAATTTTATTCTACAGAGAGAGAGAAATGTAGACTTTCTGTACAAATAGAACTGTTTTCTGTGCAGAAAATGGGTTTCTGGCACATTAAGTGGATTTCTTGTGCAATGTTTCCTGTGCATTAAAAAAAAATCATGTTTTTCTCTGCAGAATAATTACTCTGCAACAGTTTGGGATGTTCAAATACACAGAGAATGCTATAGAAAAAGAAAGAAAGAAAGAAAGAAAAGAAATGAAAGAAAAGAAACTTTACCATAATTATTCATCTTCACAAGCAAGGATGAAGTAATTGAGGATTCACATCCCTATTCCCTATACTGCCTTCTCTATCATGATGATTTCTTCATTTGTATTCCACATTTTTCCCCAAAAACTGGAACTCAAGAAAATTTAAACAGTTCTTTAAAAAAAAAAACTGATAAAAGCACAGAGAAGACATAGATAAGAACAGACCAAAGGTTGTAATTAAAATGCAGTGAAACTATCCATAGAGTTAAAAGCATTTAAAACAAATGGATTAAAAGATAAAGGTAATGTTGATCTGGCAGGAGCTCTTTGAGCTGAGCGAAGTGGCCTTGGAATGACACAAAATCCATTGTGGCCGTTCTAGATGTTTGGGGCAACAAATCCCATCATGCCCAACCAGAGACCGCTTTCCTTCACCACCCACCAGGGTAAAATGGCAAAAAAAAAACAAAAAAAACTCAGGTGTGTAGCCCTCCTAAGATGCCAGAATTAGAAAGCAGAGTTTTGCGAAGCCTTCAGAGAAACACTCTTGGCATCAGGGCTGTCTTAGAGAGGACAGTGCCCCCTGGTGGCAGGAGGCCATTACTGCTTTGATGCTCACGGCTTGTCTCCTCCGTACTCCCACAGTCCCTGCAAGAATTGTGAACATCTCCTCAGCTGTGACCGTGAATGAGGGAAGCAATGTGAATCTGCTCTGCCTAGCGATGGGGAAACCGGAGCCAACCGTAACTTGGCGACAGCTGAAAGGTAAGGGAGGCTGGAGGGAGGGAGGGGGGCTGAGGATGTCCCCTTTGTTCCCTATTCTTGCACCCCCATTCTGAGCAATGGGTTTGCTGTGTAGATGACAGAGGGCGAATATTTTACAAAGGGAACTTGGGTTTACCCACACACTTCTTTCAAGCAAGTGTTTGGCTTTTAAATTAATCCAGCAGAATCATAGAATCATAGAAATGTAGAGTTGGAAGAGACCACAGGGGCATCCAGTCCAACCCCCTGCCATGCAGGAACACCCTCAAAGCACTCCCGACAGATGGCCATCTAGCCACTGCTTAAAAACCTCCAAAGAAGGAGACTCCACCACACTCTGTGGCGGTACATTCCACTGCCGGACAGCCCTGACCATCAGGAAATTCTTCCTGAGATTCAGGTGGAATCTCCTTTCCTGCAGCTTGAATCCATTGCTCCTTGTCCTGGTCTCTGGAGCAGCAGAAAACAAGCCCTCTCCTTCCTCTACATGGCATCCCTTCAAATATTTAAACATGGCTATCATGTCCCCTCTTAACATTCTCTTCTGCAAACTAAACATCCCCACCTCTCTAAGTCTATTCTCATAGGGCATGGCTTCCAGGTCCCTCACCATTTTGGTCACCCTCCTCTGGACTTCCTCCAGCTTGACCATGTCCTTCTTGAACTGGGGTGCCCAGAACTGGACACAGTATTCAAGATGAGGTCTAACCAAAGCAGAATCTTCTCCGTATGGGTTGAGGTGTGGGGCAACTAGGATAGGTTTGAAAAAGTGTGGAAATGGCTGGTGAAAGTCCAGAAATGATGGGAGGAGGAGTGGGGAACAGAACAGACTTTTGCAGATACGGAGAGTGAAGCTTCTGTGTCTCACAAAGCTCCTTGCTTCCTCCCCATAAGCATCAAAAGCTTAACGTGCCTCACTTGAATATTGAGACGGCAACTTTCTCTTGGCGCAGAATTCTGATCTGCTTATTATAAATGCATACTGTTCTGCGTATAGACAATTGCTCTTCTGAAACATCTCTTTCAATTCCAGTTGTAGGGTGAGATTTTCACATTTGTCATGTATTTATTAAAAAATGATTTAGCAATAAAAGAAACAAAAGCCCAAGAGAGAGAAAGAGAGCCCCTAAACAAAGCTAGAAAGGAAAAGATAGTGATCAGATACTAGCAATCTGCCTAAATTCTGTTGCTAGGCCTTCCTAAAGTAGACCCATTGAATCAATGGAATTTACCTATGTGTTGACTTACCATTCAATAATACATTGAATGGGTCTACTCTAACAGGGACCAGAAACCCAAATTCAGCCCACCAGTGTAAATACCAATTAAGAGTTCACCAGTCTAAATACTGTGATTGTCATAGTGGGAAAGCGTCATTCTAGAACAGAAGCCAAATGTTCCCTTCCTCTCAAGGCAGTCAAACTAAACTGCTCAAAAAACACTTTTCCAGTACTTAATGTGCAGGACAAGTAAGACATATGGTAAAGAATCCTTGTTTATGAATAAAATAAAGGGATCTTAAACATCTGAAAATTTGCCTAATCAAGTCCTTGAGCCGTTCAATGTCAGTTTCTCTGCAAGTACAATTCCCTGCATTATACCGATCAAGGATTTCTACCATCTGGCAATTTCTATGTGAACCACAGTTAATATCGGAGAAATCACATCCTTACACAATCATTTATCATTGCTTCCAACAGATACTGACAATAATAAAAGAGATCAATTCTTTATGAAGTTATGTATCTCTGCTTCCAACAAATAATGATGATAATAAAAATGCTCTGATACAAATCCTAAATGCATTAGGATTTTCAGCTTTAGGAGATAAGAATTTCTGAGCAGATTGGATTCTCAGTTTTGACGTGTTGCATGAATATGCACTGGATTGAGTGGAGTGGGACAAAGTCATGAAATCTTACTTGGGAAAGTATCGAACTTGCAAAACATAAATCTGCGCTTGCGTCATTACACAGTGGTTGTGCTATACTGATGTTCTGTTGAATACCGTTGTTGGGCACTGACTCTGTTATCGGTTGATCTACCTGCTTAACACCCCATTGTGAAATGGAAACTGCACAATGGCAGTTTCTGCAATCCCAGTAAATCTAGTGGTGCATTTATCGTACTGGTGAATAGTTACACACCATCCAAGAATGAGCAATATTGGGATTCTGTTGGATAGACAGATTTTGACACAGACCCATTCAATCAATTGTTTTAATGGTGAGTCCACACATAAGGACATCCAATTGATTCAGTGGCTTTGTTGGGACCAGGAGTAGGATTTAGGTCCATGGTAAATGGCTACATGCGTCCACATAAACAACCATAAGTTGAATACATCTGTTGCACAGTGACTCAAAAAGTGCAACTGCACACATAAGAAAAGTTTTGATGTCCTGGAGTGACACTATTGCTTGTGTCCTATTAATGAGATACAATGGTGTAAATCTACCTTGTAGAATTAACTTTTTAAATTGTTATGGAGGCCAGAATTCTGGACTGACCATGCAATGACCAAAATTCCCCTCCAAAAAAATCACATTTCTCTGCTGTAGTTCCCTCCCCAAGGCACAGCCACTTATTAGCTCTTGGAGAGTAAGGAGATGGCAAGGAAGTATTTGGCCATTTTTCTATAGCTGGATATGACAGGCATCCTCTAGGACCACCCAACAGTCTTCCAAAGCAGGGTTGCTATAACTCTGGTTTGGCTGGGCTTTGTCTGAATTCTAGTTATGCTTTACAAGAACATGAAGCAAAGGTGCTGAAGTGAATGAAGAGTAAGACTTGCAAGGGGTGCCATGCAAGAAGCAAGGAAAGGTTTGCTGCATGGAGGTGATTGCCTAAGGTCACATGACAAATTCCATGACCAAGCAAAGATCTGAATTTGGGTCTTCCCCTTCCAAGTCCAGCAGTGCTTTAAACGGTGCCCGATGTTGGTTCTTTCAGATCCGTTGCAGCTGTAAAAAATGGTCTGAAGACTGAAACACAGTGATGGGGGAGGGTAGAAGTAACAATTAATGTGCTGAATTTGCATAACTAGAATGCAGATTAGACTAATTTGCATAATTAGAACAGACCTGGATTTGAGGAATTGGAATACGGTAACCCTGTCTAAGAGGTCCCCGAGACTGATATTGCTCCTATATGTACAGCTATAGGAAAATAGCTGGATGGTTCTCTGCTGCTTCCACCACCAGCCACCAGCCAGGGGAAAGGAACTTACATTGGCTTTTGTCATGGAAAACAGAGCTTGGAACAGTTACTTTTGGGGATAACCACAACTCCCGCAATCCTTCAGCCAGCCTGGCTGGAGGACTCTAGGAGCTGTAATCTCCCAGGAACTGGTGGGCAGATCACACTAGAGGATCTCTTGCTGCTTTCTTACCAACCCATCTGCCGTAGCTGCTCATTGACAGTACGCTCACAGGTTGGATGAGTGTTGCTGTTGATAGAAAAATGCTAGAGGATGTTTTGTCTATGTCATAGCTTTTCCCTTGTCAACTCAGATCCTCCAAAATCCAGTAGCAGCCTTGCTGTGAAAACAGTAACCCTTGGAGCACATCATTTATTGAGCCCTGGTGAGGCCAACATCCACTATTGCTGGGTTATGTTTGCCTTGGTAGACCTCACCTTGCACAAGCTTGCTTGAAAATTCAGGTCCGACCTGCCCTCGTTTTACCCAGAATCCCCTGTTTCTCTCTTTGCATCTCTGATGAAAGGCAGCCCCTGCATGTCGGAGGCTTTGATAACAGTGTTGTTGTTGTATGTGTTTTCTTGTGTGTAAGTCTGTGTTTGTGTCTGTCTCCTCCCGCTGGCCCTGACCCCCTTCCCGCTGCTCCCCTGATCCCTCTTCCGCAGATGGATTCACCAGCGAAGGGGAGTACCTGGAAATCACAGAGATCAACCGGCAGCAGGCAGGAGAGTACGAGTGCAGCACAACCAATGGTGTCTCGACCTCAGACAGCAAGCGTGTCCTTATCACTGTCAACTGTAAGTGGCATTATGTCATCTCCCTGTTCTGTTCTCTTGTCTTCTTTCAGCCCCATCCTGGGGGTGGGGAGCGGCTTTAGCTGAATCTAGGTAAGTAATCTGGCCTTGACGGCTAAATTTGTGGAGGATCTATTCATGGAGTAACCCCCACTCCAAAAAATTTTTCAGCTGCCTTATTTACACCCCCAGCTCCTCAGTCACAGGATACTAAGCTCCTATATAACATGGAGGAAATCGTTGCCCCGGTAATCATGGTATGTGCAAGGCAACCCCAAGGCATTTTGCCGACTGAGACAGGGGACAAGGTGACACACACCTTCCGGCATTTCACAGGTGAAAACCAAGACACGTGTGGCCAGGCAGCATCGAAGTGTGATCAAAGTGGCAAAAGTTATTAATGAGGAAGAACTTACAAGCTGGGAGAGGCTGCAGCAGTTTGCTTTTGCTGGACCTTATTGGCAAAGGCAAGATTCCACCCTCTTCTCTCCACTCCGCTTCTCTTCCTCCAGCTAAGTTAATGGAGTGCAAGTTACTTTTGCAAGGTTGAACTCAGTTTGCAGCATTTAAAGTGAGCTGAGGACAAAAGAAGAAAGTGGTAGGAGAAGAAAGATACCAGGATATTTAAAAACAGTTGAAAAGAGAGATCAACTGGAACTGCCCTTGACAAATGGGGACACTTGGGGGATGTGAAAGGATAGTTGAATCATCCTGCAACCCCACAGAGAAGGTAACAGACAAAGTTAAATGGTGCAGCAGGGGTGGTCAGTGGTTTCCCTGCTACAGAGATGGCAAATCCACCTTTAATTTTACTGCCAGTCTATCCATAGCTGCTCTGAGTTGAACAGGAGCCCTTCTGGCTTGTTCAGCACAGAGCAGTCAAGGGAGGAACGTTATTAAAATCAAAGACTGGTTCACTGCCTTCAGCTATGGTGGATCAGTCAGCCACTGTTGTGATGAAGGCTGGGATATCTGACACAAGCAGCTCTGTATCTCAGCTTGTTGACCATCTTTGATTTCCCCCAGCATCTTTTACTTGAGGTGACTGTCTCACTTTGCCTAATGGTGTTGCAGACCCTGGCTATACCATTCCTTCAGTCCTCCAAACTAGGTTGTTTTCTGGAATACCCCAAGTCACATTCAGAGCTACCTGAGAGCTTTTTCTTCAGGCTGCAGTGTTTGATGGGAGAAGGTGCCCCTATTTGATTGGAAAGAGGTGGAGCTTGAGGAGATGGCTTGTCCTTTTCCTTCCATTTTTAACCATGATCTCACTCCACATGGATGGTTGGATGAGAGAAAAGTCTCATCTAGTCCAGCTTTCTAGTCTCACAGTGGCCAACTCAATGCCAATGAGAACCCTCCCAAGCAAGACATGGTGCCATTCTACTCAGGATCCCAAAACACTAATGAAACTTTATGAATGTCCAGTGTTCATTTTCTATCCCTTGCATAGGAGAGTGTCACTCAGCATCACAATCAGAAATGGGCTGCCTTCCCTCCTTTGAGAAACAGGGCTCTGCAAGATTATATCAGAGCTTGGAAACATTTTATTTTTGGACGACTAGGCCCAGAATTCTCCAGCTAGTGACCATGGTGGTTAGGAGACAGTGGGAATTGAAGACCAGAAAAATAACTTTACCAAGTTCTAGTTAAGCTGCCACATTCTGTCTGCTTATTGGCTTCCCCACCACCTTCTTCTCTCTTCCCAGATCCACCGACCATCACGGATATGAAAGACTCACGACCCATGTTGGGGAAGACAGCTCTGCTGCGCTGCGAAGCCATGGCTGTGCCGCCAGCTGAATTTCAGTGGTTCAAAGATGACAAACTGTAAGTCATCCCTCCTGTCTTCTTGGACGTTACTGGTGAGCAACAACAGTGATGTCCTTCAAAGAGTTTTTGGTGCTTGTGCTAGCAGAAGGCATTGGGATGGTGTTGTGGGTTTGTGCCTATAAAACAGGGGTAATTACTCTAGATATTCTGACAGGGACATAGTTATGGTAGAGACAAAATGAGTGCATTGCTGCTCTTATCAGAGTTCTGGCCCACCCTAAAGAAATTGTCTTTCAGTCCCCAAATTTCTTGAAAGTGGCACAAGCCATTCTGAACTCACATAATTCTACAACTTCATTCCATTGGAACTGCAGAGCTGGGGGAATACATAGTTCTCAGCACTTTCAGTACAATAAAGGTACACTGTAGGGCCTGGGATTGTTTCTGGAAGCTCATAATTGCAATAAAGCCAGAATGAGCTTGTACAGTAAGCACACTCTGGCTGCAGAGTGCTGCTGGTCCCATAGTTTCCACCCTGGAGGGCATAGCTCAACCCCAACTTGTGGCCTGCTTTGGCCAGGATGAGCTGTGAGATGAGTGAGAGGGTCAGTGAGACCAGGACCCTGAATTCTGTGGCCCCATAGGGAAGAACAACAAGTAGGATCACCCAATAAGGACTGTGAAGAAGGACTGAAGCTCTGCATAGAGCTCATCCCAATTATGGAACAATCATAGCAGTAGATAATGGAAAGACCCTTTCCTGGAGACCATATAATACCAGTGGAGACTATAGAGACCATACTATCTGTTGGCTGTACTTTCACCATGGAGTCCCCTCAGGCTGCAGCATTGCTCTGGATTTGACCAGAAATGACATTGTGTCACTTCTGTTTTGCAATAGGGTAAAATACAACAGATTTTTGTGTGTCTAGGGGAAGGTTGGAGCTACTGGTGGACACAAACTGCCATCTTTTTGTGTTTTAGTGTGTTTTTTCATGCTTTTTTTGGGGGGGGGGTCAAATCTTCATATTGAAGATGGAACAAGCTTGTTTTTAGCTGCTCCAGAGACTAGGACACAGAGCAATGCATTCAAACTACAGGAAAAGAGATTTCACCTGACCATTAGGAAGAACTTCCTGATAGTCAGAGCAGTTCAGCAGTGGAATACACTGCCTGAGAGTGTGTTGGAGTCTCCTCCTCTGGAGGCTTTTAAATAGGCTGGATGGCCATCTATCAGGAGTGCTCTGTGTATTCCTGCCTGGCAGGGGGTTGGACTGGTTGTGGTTTCTTCTGGCTCTATGAGTCTAAATTATGTGTAAGTTGTGAAGCTCCTTTCCACGGGAGGTACAGTTGGCCTCTTTGCTGGGCCTCTTTCATTGCCCAGGACCATTTTATTTAGGCAGGCTGCTGTTTTTAAACTTGTTGTACCAAATGGGGCTTTTAACGGGACATGTAGTGTCTGTGTTTTGTTATGTTTTAAATGTATTTTTAAACTGTGCTTGTGTTGATAAGCAGAATTGTAGCTTCAAAAGCTTTGAAAACTTTTGTATGACGACAACAACAGTGATGATGATGAGATATGATTAGTGGTGCTTTGTTTTAAAAGGTAGAAAGCTGGCTTGAATCTTCTTCTGGGAGAAAGACGGGATATAAATTATTTGTCCAAACCGATTGCAGAGGGAGTGGGTTTGGGGACTTCAGGGGTCTTTTGGGGGCACATTGGAACCACACAACAAGGCCTCAAGAGCCTTCTGAGACCCACAACGTGCACTTTCCTCACCCCTGTCCTGGAGCAAGGGTGAAGAATATTCCTAGCAGCACCATTCCGGTGATAAGTTGGGTCAGAGGTTTACAAAAATAAGCCTCTTTCAGCTTTAAACTCTTTATTGCCCATAACCAAGCTTAATAAAGTTAACTTGTTTTTGTTAAAAGTCACTTCCCAGGGTCTCCCCAGCATTAAGCTCCCAAGAGGACTGGCAGCCAGCACAGACAGCAGAGGGATGACCTAACAAAATGGACGCAATTATCTGGCCCAGTTTAAGACCACCTTCTCTGTGACTTTGCTGGCTGTCTTGTTAGTTAGGCAGGATCCTGTGGTTCCCCCCCCCTCCAAATTTGCAATCTTATTAAACAAACGCATGACGCAGGCTCACAGTCACTTAACACAGATTAATTTGCAACCCGCCAAGCAGAACGCGACCCTTCAGTCATGTATGGCGTCCCATTGCCTTGGCGCGTGGGGAGTGAAGAAGGCTCGATAAATGCTCTGTTTTGGCTGCCTGCCTGCCTGGGACTGCAAAAGGGCAAGCTTGTCACATACGTGGCAAGGCCAGCGTGTGACTGGGTGCGGCTACATTCAGCTTCTGTCTGAGTTGGGGAGAGGAAAGCAAAAAACAAAAAAAACAAAAACCCAAGTTGTATAGTAGGAGATACAAGACGTTTCCACACTAGCCTGTTATAGTGCGATGATTCTACTTTCAACATCCTCTGGAATCCTGGGGTTTGCAGTTTCAGGAGGGGCCACTTGGCCCCTCCTGAAACTGCAAACCCCAGGATTCCAGAGGATGTTGAAAGTAGAATCATCATGCTATAACAGGCTAGTGCAGAAGTGGCCACAGCCAGCCTTCCAGCCAGGTTTAACTTTCACAGATTTGATTATTTGCAAGTTTCCACAACCCCTCTCCCTGACAGCTTAGGCCCTTCTTTTCTAGGGGAACCTTCCCTCCCTGTGGCTGCAATCCAGCCCTTTAAAAACCAGCCTCTGATCCTCTTCCTCCTTCACCGGCCACTGCCTGGCCAGTTAAGTATTGTTTGCAGCCAGATTTCTCACCACCACAGACTGTTTCCTGATCTTACCCACACGTCCAAGGAAGGAGATGGGCAAGAGAGAGGATATTGTATGGGGCTACCCTGCCAACCGACCTCCTTTTTCTGGTTTGGACCCCGAGTGCCCGCTCTCCCCACCGTGCTTCAGCCCCCTTCCTATAGGCACATGGACACATTTTAGTGTTTGTGGTTTTTTCCGCTTTTGTGAATGTGGAGGGCCAACTGCATAGCAATCTTCTCCAGTCTGGCACCGAATACAGATCTCGTTTTCTGACCACCCATGCAGTGGTCATCCAGCATACCTGGAGGTTGCCAGATGCAGGAAGACCGCCATCTAGTTTGATGGAGGTAGGGACTGATTCCAAAATATTCCTTCAGACTCCCTAAGGTTTCCATGCTGTGTTAGGATCCTGTACATCACAGTGAGAAAAGTTGAATCCCTGGATCCCAGCTCTGTGGCCCTTCAAGCCCCCCACCAAACCCCTTCCCAAAGCTCCCTAACCCTGCAAATAAATAAATATGGCTTGATTTTTGAGCAGTTGCTGCCCTGAAATCATCCTCAAACACATGAAAAAAAAGGAAAAATACCCCACCCGGCACACCCACACAGTCACCCTGCATTACTTCTAAATACCTCCCTTTTCTTCTTCAGATGGCAACAGGAAGAGATACACCTTTCCTTCCTATTTCCATTTGGCGAAGGTTTGCAGAGGAAATACTTTGGTTTTCCATTGCAATCTCTCCCAGAAGGATGAGAGGAAAAGAGGCACATTCACCTCCTGTCACCATTTTGGGAAGGTCTGGAGAGGAAAACAGAAGTATTTGGGCTTTCTTGAGAGGGCTTGCAGCCCACCAGGGGGCATGGGGGATGGAATTAGCTCCTGCCCCACGTTCCATGCAGTCCCCTCCGTACATATTAAAGTTACCTAGCAGGTACATAGAAGCTCTTTAGATCCCTCCTTGCAACTGGTTGCTTGTTTCACAAACTATGGACATTTCTGCAGTACACTGTTATGGTGCTTATATTCCGAGAGGCAGATCTAGGGTGGGGCAACCGGGACATGTGCCCCAGATTCCAATGCCAAGGGGGTGCAAAAAGGAGGAATCCCCCCTGCCTGCTGCTGCATGCCCTGCCCAGCTCTGCCCGCCGTTTGCATGATTTTACCATTTTTCTCCCCACTGTGAGAAAGCCCTAAAAACTGAAATGTTTTAGAGGACAATTTTCAAGCCAGGATTTATTCCGGGGTGGGTGGGGGACATGGTTTGTTTTGGTACAGAGAACAGAATTTTTCTGAAAATCATGTTTTCTGTCCAAAAAACTGTTTCTGTCCAGGAAACCACAAGTGTTTTCTTATACAATACAAATCCTGAAATATGAAGATTCTTCTCTGTCCCGGATTCTCCTTGTCAGGGTTTCTTGATGCCCAGAAAACCCATTTTTCATATTTTTTCATATTTTGAAATGTTTTTTCCTTCTCTTTGAGAGAGGAATGGAGGAATGATTCTAAGCTTCCCCTACTAGCTGAACAGATGAGGCCCCAACTTGGAGAGCCGAGTTCCAATTTTGACACCTGAGGAGATGATGTCCAATTATCTCCAATGCGAGCCTCCCTCCTGCTTGTTTATCTTAAATGTTCCCATGCTAGACTAGTGATAAAAGTTCACGGTTCAAACCTCTTGTGACTCTCAAGGGAGTTGTTTGTGGTTAGAGCTGTGTAGGCAAGAAGAAACCACGGCTCTTTGTCTTATTTTATTAGAAAACAGTGACAGACAGAGCCGTGGGTGCATTGAACATCAAAGGCCAAAAGGTGCAGTGAGGGCGGAGGAAGGAGAAAAGCCACCCAGGAACATTAAAAAAGCAGACGTTTGATTGCTGTCAGTAAAAGCAACGCGGAGCAGAGTTAATACAATCAAATCACTGGCAGCCATAAAATCCTGAAGTTGTCTTCAATTAATAAGCAAATGGCTCTTAATTTGAGCTGGGGCAGAGGGCCAAAAGACATATAGGACGTGAGCAATCAGATCTCTGTAAGATTTTTATTTTTGCTTAAAAACAACCTCTGACAGGGGGAGCTCTGAATTGCATAAGGACGGCAGAGTCGAGGGAGGGGAAGGTTAACCCTTTCTCCTCCATTTTCCCCCCTACCCTAAATTCTCCCTCTTTCCCACAACACTTTTAAAAATTATTTAGCTGGATTTATTGAACACCCATCCTGCCGTTCTTCTTAAAGTGTGCCTCTGGGTGGCTTAAATTAATATCAGATTTTTTAAAAATGCAATTAGAATATCAGATGAGCATAAAATATAAAAGTTGAAATAAAATATTTACAACACACCACTAAAAGAAAATGCAACATCCGCTCTGTTAAGAAGCCCATTTTCCTTTATAAATAATGAAAATTGAGGCCAAATTTGCATAGGAAATAGCCTTACGAGGGCCATATCACACTGTACAATTATAACGTTATGATCCCACTTTCACTGCCATGGCTCCATCCTGTGGAATGCTGGGTTTTGTAATCTGATGAGGCACTAGAGCTCTCTGGCTGAAAATTCTAACTACTCCTCCCTAAACTGCAAATCCCAGAATTCCATGGAATGGGACCATAGAGCTTAAAGTGGAATCATAGTGCTATAACTGTGAAGTGTGATATGGCCCTTAGATCAGATTGGAATATTCACTGCTGTATTTCTTCCCCTGTATTTCTTTGCTTTCAGAGTTATCAGCAGACTGGGATACATTTTACCTGCGAAAAAGCAAGTGGTGGGGAGACATGATCCTTTCTGTAGCCTCTTTCATCCCGTATTTTTGCTCTCCCCTTTGTATCTGTCTTTAAATAATAACAAAAACATTGGCACATCTAATTACAGACTCCTCCCCTAAATGTGCAGCCTCACCCTTGGAATTCCCATACTTTAGGAAGCATGAAGTAGTAAGAAAGACACAGTGCCCTTGAGTGTGTACAGAATGCTTCTGGTTGTTGACTAGCCAAGGCCCGATCCACATCAGGCTAAAAAAATGCACCTGAGTCCCAGTTCTAACCCTCACATGTCCCACAATGTTCTCTCCCTCCCGGAAGAGTCTTGGACTCTTTCACAGAATAGGGGTTGTAACCTGAGATGGAACTAACACAATTTTAATCCAAGCTTTTGCAATCAATTGAACTGAAGTTATTTTAAATAAAGAGAGAAATCATTTTTTTCTCTCCAGATCAAGTCAAGCTTGATCCTGCTGGTGAGGCTAGAAGGAAGCATGTCAGGAAGTGATTCATGGGTTCGCCTGAATTGGATCACCTGACTTGGTCATTTCCTCCAGATAGGTTCTATTTTGCTTTCTTTTATTCTTTTCCCCAACATTCACACGCAAACAACAAGATGACTCTTCTTGCTTCTGTTGTCCTGGCACTGACTGCTCCTAGGTTGCCAGGTTAGATCCAGCACAGTGTTCCTGTAACTTTAGTCTTTAACCGATCTCCAAGCAGGACAAGGTATGGTAAAGTTCTGCCAAGCCCAGGTGAAAGTATCCATCCTCTAAATGCCAACTTTTAGCTGCAGCCAACGCCTCCCAACACAGCTATTGCCTCAGTGGTGGGGAGGAGGATGAAGGGGCATGAATAGTATGCCTGATGACAAGAAGGGAGCTGAGCACTTCTTCATTACCTGTCCTCCTACTCTCCACCAGGAAGGCAATAGCCGTGTCCCTTGGCAACAGAGCTTTGGAAATGAGGAATATAAATCTTTACTTTGTTCATCCTTCTATGCAAGGGTGAATAGTTTCCCTAAAATTCGTCCACACTTCACGAGCTTTCTATGCATTATTCTCCTAGTATTTTCACTTGGGAGCTTTTTTGGGGAATTATCCTGTGCAGAAATTCACGTGATTTCTTTTGCAGGAAACAGGGTTTTCATTGTAAAACATGCACAGGAAAAATGCACCGAAGCATGGTGTTTTGGGGTGCAAGAAATGTGTTTTCTGTGCAGAAAACGTAGGGATTTTTGTGTACGAAAAATTAAACACATGTAGAAGAAGCCCCCAAAAGACTTTGCGAATTTAAAAGTACAGTCGGCCCTCCACATTTGCTCGAGTTCAAAAGAAATGGAAAAACTGCAAATATCAAAATGTGGGAAGGGGGATGAGGAATGGTGGGGAGAACAGACACCTAGAGTCCAAACCAGGTCAGGGAAAGAGAGCGAAAGGAGGTAGATTGGCACAGTGGCCCTATATACTTCCTCTCTCTTGCCCATCTTCTTCCTTGGGGGAGTGTGGTGGGGATTGCAGTGAGTGAGATACTGAAAATGGCTCGTACCTAGAACTCTTCTGTTGGCTGTTTTTCCATTCCCTTGGTCACTTTGTCCTGTTAATTTGAAAGCCTAAAACTGTATTTCTAAATGCTCTCCTGAAATTTTAAGCTAACACAATGCCAGTAATTTGGGGACTGGAGAGAAAAGAAGGAATTTGGAGTGGCAGAATTCTGATGTGAGTCAATTACCTCATTTTGCTCCCCTTGTAGCTATAACCTTGCCTCCCTCAACCCAGCCCTCATGATAACTGTTTTGATCAAGGAAACATACTGTTTTTTACTGCCTACTCAAACCTGCAGAAACAGGGAGACTGTCAAGAGGCTCGAAGACAAAAATATCCAACCAGCAGACCTGGGTTCAGCTTGCTGAGTCATAGGTTATGCTGCGTAATCTTGCACAAACCAAGCTAGGTGAGTCCCATAGGTTTAAAACTGGAGTGTGAGTAGAGGAGAGGAGAGGTTAGGTGGGTGTTTAAACATGATAGGGATGTATGTATGGGGAATACTATGTTTGCTGCCACATTTAGTAATGATGAAGCAGCTCTCTTAGGAATGGCATGTCTGCTTACACACACACACTGCTGTGTAAGAGAGAGAGGAGGCTGGTGAGCTGGGTCTCTGGATCTGCTGCCGCTGTGGGGATAGTGCTGCTACTGAAGATGAATCACCTGTCTGATAGACCTGAACAGAGATAAACAGCCACTGGAGGTGGGGGAAAAGTGGCACAGGGTGTGGAAAATGCCAGGGAGCCCTTGGAGTGCATCAGCAGAATTCATCCTCTGGTATCTGTTGTCTTCTAGAAACTGGGAGGCTGGTTTTGAAACCAGGCTCATCCAAATGTTGCTCTGCATTTGAAGGATTTTAGAATCCTGTGATCTTGACCATTTCTGCACTACGATGTTATACTACTATCATTCCTGCTTTCAACATCCTGTGGAATTTTGGGATTTGTAGTTTACTGAGGCCAAAGAGCTCTTTGGCTAAGAATTCTAAATGCCCCCTCCCTAAACTGCAAACCACAGGATTCTGTAGGATGTTGATCAAGAATGGAAGAATGGTGAAACCACCAAAGAAGAATTCAAGCAAATAGCCAGGGAGAAGGACAGAAAAGCTAATACATCAGAGGACAGGATCAAAATTCAAAATGACCTTGACAGATTGGAGAGCTGGGCCAAAGCTAACAAAATGAAATTCAACAGAGATAAATGTAAGGTCCAGCACTTAGGCAGAAACAAACGGAATGCACAAATATAGGATGGGGGACACATGGCTGGATAGCAGTATGTGTGAAAGGGATCTAGGAGTCTTGGTAGATCACAAGCTGAACATGAGTCAGCAGTGGGATGCGGCAGCCAAGAAACCCAACGGGATTTTTGGTTGCATCAATAAGAGTATGGTGTCTAAATCAAGGGGGGTGATGGTACCACTCTATTCTGCATTGGTTAGGCCTCATTTGGAGTACTGTGTCCAGTTCTGGGCACCTCAATTCAAGAAGGACATTGACAGGCTGGAACGTGTCCTGAGGAGGGAGACCAAAATGCTGAAGGGTCTGGAAGCCATGCCCTATGAAGAAGGGCTGAGGCAGCTGGGTATGTTTAGTCTGCAGAAGAGAAGATTAAGAGGGGACATTATAGCCATGTTTAAATATTTGAAAGGATGTCATGTTGAGGAGGGAGCGGGCTTGTTCTCTGCCACTCAAGAGACTAGGACAAGGAGCAATGGATTCAAACTGCAGGAAACGAGATTCCTCTTAACCCTCAGAAAGAACTTCCTGACGGTCAGAGCTGTCCAGCAGTGGAATATGCTGCTTCAGAGTGCGGTGGAGTCTCCTTCTTTGGAGGTTTTTAAGCAGAGGCTGGATGGCCATCTGTTGGGAGTGCTTTGATGGGTGTTCCTGCATAGCAGGGAGTTGGACTGGATGGTCCCTGGGGTCTCTTCCAACTCTATGATTCTAAGATTCTAAGATTCCAAAAGCTGCTGAAATTCTCTCTCCTACACAGCTGTTGAAGATACAGGAGTCCTCTCCAGTTTTCACTCTGGCAGCCTTAATGAACATATACAAGGATTAGAAACTGATATTGACAGCATAGCAACAACCTCATAAAACCATCTCTCATAAGCGCAAACCTGTAATAATATTTTGCAAATAAGTCTGTTTGACAGCAGTGGAATGGGACTTACTTCCCCTTTAGTGCCAATGAGTCAAACAGGGCTTAGTCATAGTTAATTGTTGCTGGACACTGCCACATAGAATGAAATTATTAACTCTAGCTTAAAGGACAGGTTTTTGCACTTGCCTTGTGAAACAATATGATTGAGTTTTGTAGGAATCCTAAAGAAATGAGTTCCATAGATGAGGTGCCACAACCAAGCTATCCCTAGTTTCAGATAAGCCTCTCATGCTGTGATGTAGCTCCAGAAGTGCAAAATAAGAGGACAAACTGTTTCCTGCTTCTTCAAAAGAAAACGACAGAAGAAAGTATATATCTATGGGAAATGCAAAGATATTTGTACACAGGGGAGGAATCAAAAAGGGAGAAAAAAATCAGTTAATGAAAAGAGGGGCGAATGATTAGAAATCTATAAATTCACTGGAAGGTTATTTTCTCAGCAAGGTATTAAATCTTTCACAATGAATCCAGACACTTGGAGGAAAGATGTGAGATCAGGGGCCCGTTCACACTACAGAAGTATGGTGCTAGGATTCCACTTTAACACCATGGTTCCCTTGTATGGAATCCTGGGATTTGCAGTTTAGGGACATTTAGAATTTTCAAATAGAGCACTCTTGTGCTTCAGGAAACTATAGGCCCCAGGATTCCATAGGATGGAACTATGGTAGTAAAAGTGGGATAATAGCTCTATAAGAGCAGTATAGATGGATCCCACTGCTCACTTCAATGATCACCAGTTCTCCTGGAGCACAGTGCTTTAACCATGTCCCCATGCTCTTCCCCATTCCCTCTTCCTTGCAGACTAGTCGGCGGCTTGGATGGGTTGCAGATCCAGAACGAGCGGACCCGCTCCATACTGCTCTTCCCTAACGTCACCAATAGGCATTATGGGAACTACACCTGCGTGGCTTCTAACAACTTGGGCTCATTCAATGTGAGCTTACGGCTTATCAGTGAGTCTCTCCTTTTCCTCTTTCTCCATTCCCCTGTGTTGGCGACTACTGGTTTGTGGCTTAGCTTTGGCCTGGCTTTTTTGGACCATCAGTTTTCTGAGAGTCCATTTTGAAAGATGTGGGGGCCAAGCTCACCTGGTGGTCCATCTGTGTTCCCCAAAGCATGACACCACCAAAGGGGAAAACACCACTTTGCACATCTTGCTGGTAAGAACCCAATAAAAAGTCATTGCTTCAGTTAGCATTCCATAGCCTCTGCTCCCCAACCTCTAGGGCAGTGGTTCTCAACCTGTGGGTCCCCAGATGTTTTTGGACTTCAGCTCCCAGAAGCCCCAGCCACTATGGTCAATGCTCAGGACTTCTGGGAGCTGAAGTCCAAAAACATCTGGGGACCCACAGGTTGAGAACTACTGCTCTAGGGGAATGCTGGCTTAGATGTTCCCAAGTACGTATCACAGCACTCCTTGGATTTTAATACCATGAGGCTATCCATACTACAGCAATAGGTACCATAGGTGGAAAATAAAGTGTTGCTGGAGAAGAGGTTTTTAGGAACAATAGAGAGTGAATGGTACAGGTTTTGAGCAGGACTGAAGCAGCATCGGGCCTCCGCAGCAGCCAGGCAATTGAGAAAGAGAAGTCATATAAGAGATCATAGGAATCAGACAGGCATATCTTTTCAGTGATGTATCTCAGGCACAGAAATGTGAACAGCTTTATGAAATAGCGAGGAATATGAATTCATTTGGTTTGCAGAATGATGACTTGGCTTTAGCATATGTGCAACCGTGCTGTTAGGATGCTGCCACATATAGTTTGTTGAGTTAGTAGTTGAGTTAGATATGTTGGAATGTTGCTTAGCCCAGTTTAGGCATCAAATAGACTTCTTTTAGGGGATCAGGAGAGAGACCTACATCTTATAAATTCACTGCGCCAAAGCTGTGGGGAGGCCAGTGCTAAGTGTTGGATCCACTGTGCTTTAATGTCATGCTGTTCCAAAGCCTTTGAAATAATTCTAAGGTCACTGAGCCTAGTCCACTAAGTTTTTAAGGCATGGAATTCCCATTCTTTAAGACAAAGGGGTAAGAATGACCTCTCCTGATGATGTTTCTTGTTGGGTAATTGTCTGTTATCTGTAGACAGAAACCAAAAAACAAGCATGATGATTCTAATGCTTCATTGTTTGTGGGGTAAGGGTATTTCCTCAAGCAAATCACTACTTGGGATGTCTGCCAGAATGTGGAACTACCCTACCTTGAGTTATTTGCCACCCACCAGAACCTATTATAGAACTGCTGAAGCTCCCTCTTATATGGCCAGTGTTGGGCAAGTTGGACAACCTGGCTTGGTAGTTGCCCATCCCTGCTAATAAATTTTGGGATGTTGAACTCAAAGATTTAGGTTTATGTTCTCACCATTAATGAAACCTCTGACCAACCATGAGCAGTTACTTTCTCTCTCAGCTGTCTCTACCTCTAGTGGCAGTTAGTGGCTCTGGGACAGTGTCTTTTCTCTGGGATTTAGTCTGAACTTCAGAGTAGCTGTTCAAAGAGGTTAACCTTATCTGTTGAATCAATTTAGCACCTTGGATAGCATCTTTAAAATTCCAGAGTGGGCTCGCTGACATAAGAGCCACCAGCCACCACTATATGAGGAAAAACACAACCACGTATGCCTCTATGAGTTTAGTTGAAGAAGTTAGGCTACAAATATAACTAGTAAAACACAAGAAATACAAGCCCTCATCTAGTCTTCACAAGTGAAGACCTCATTTAGAGTATTGTGCACTGCACAGTGAAGAGAATCTGTCCTGTGCCACACTAGAATCATTTCCACACTAGGTTGTTATAGCGCTATGATTCCACTTTCAACATCCTATGGAATCCTGGAGTTTGCAGTTTGGGGAGGGGCCGGCTGACCCCTCCCAAAACTGCAAACCCCAGGATTCCATAGGATGTTGAAAGTGGAATCATAGTGCTATAACTGCCCAGTGCAGAAATGACCTAAGTCCAATCAGGATGACACATTGGTGAGTCAAGGAAATACATTTCCTTGACTCACCAATACATACATTTTCAATACATACAGAAATACATTTCTGTCTCACATTCTAACAGTCAGAGACCAGAATCACTGGCTGGTACACTCTAATACTGTATCCTAAAAGTTGCTACTCAAATATTGTATATGTGCTAAGGAGACTTTCCATGCAGCTAACATTCCTAGCAGATGGTTAGGTTGTCTTTCCAGATCAGACTTTTAAACTGATCTTCTACAGACTCCTTTCAGGTAAACAACCTAGTCCTTGTTTCTTGCTCCCAGAAAGTCCTTAAGTCTTACATGTCCTTAAGTATAATAACCTTAAGTATAGTAATCTTTACTATAATGGCTTGTTTTTCTGGAGAAAAGTCCCTAAAACTAAGGCAAACATTTTTCTAAATTAGCTCAGGCCAGGCCATATTAATGTCTAACCCAATCAAAACCATTTTCCTTTCAACAATTATAGGAGCTTGATACCACTTTAACTGTAATAACTCCATCTTAGGGACCTATCAGACCACACTGCTATAGCAGAATTATTCTCCTTTAACTGCCATGGCAACATCATATGGAATCTTGAGATTTGCAGTTTGCAAACAATCCTCAGCCAGAAAGCTCACAGTGGTTCTCAACCTGTGGGTCCCCAGATGTTTGTGGACTTCAGCTCCCAGAAGCCGCAGCCACTATGGTCAATGCTCAGAGCTTCTGGGAGCTGAAGTCCACAAACATCTGGGGACCCACAGGTTGAGAACCACTGCAGGTCTTGAGCCTCACCAAACTACAAATCTCAGAATTCCACAGAATGTCGCCATAGTAATCAAAGTAGAATAATAAAGAACTGTAACAGTGTGGTCTGATAGGGTACTTAGAATTCTCTTCTGGGAAGTTTTGCTTCGTTACCCTGAACTGTTGCACTAGATCTGTCTAGCAGAGAATTTTAAGCCACTTCTCAAACAA
Organism: Iguana delicatissima; assembly: GCA_948472985.1. Lineage (NCBI taxonomy): Eukaryota > Metazoa > Chordata > Lepidosauria > Squamata > Iguanidae > Iguana > Iguana delicatissima. Next base: position 24,226 of record CAOKZL010002235.1, read on the forward strand.
CATACCTCAAAATTCCATAGAATGGAGCCCTGGCAGTTCAAGTGGTATCAAACTATGATAACTGTCTAATGTTTTGTAGAGAATTCGAATTCCAAAGAAAATGAGAACAAGAACAACAGTCAACTTTTGTTTTTGTTTTGTTTTTTTCATCTTTTTCCAACAGGACCAGGTTCCCTGGAAAACATGGCAGCGGCCAGCATGGAATCTCCCCTCTTTCTGGGCTTGCTGTCATCTGCCTTTGTGACTCTGTTGTTTAAGATTTAGGACATCCAGGAAATGGAGCAGAACAAGGAAAGGAAACAAGTGAAAGAATCCAAGAGAGGGGGGAAGAAAGAGAGAAAGAGAGAGAGAGAGAGAAGGAGAAGATATATCTCCACTTTCTGGAAAAGATGAAGAGAGTGAGAAATGAAAATTTATTGAGAACCCCATCACTGTGAGGGAATAGAAGAAAACAAAACAAAAAAAAAATATGCATTTGTTTCTACAGCCATTTATCTTCACATGCCATCTCAGACACTTCCAGTCAAACCTGATATTTAACACATAACTGAAAAGACACAGGGCTCAAAAAGGTTGACTGCAAACACAGCCCTTCTGTCCCCTCACCTCTGCGACAACCTCCTAAAGCGGCATTAGTTTTCTCCTTGGGCCAACTGGACCTTTTGTCTTTCAAATGCACGGAACCTGGAATGACAGTTCCACAAAGAATTTTTATCTTGTTGTTTTAGGGGTGTTTTTTTTTCCCATTGTTTCTTCTTTTGCTCTTATTTGGGGGTGAGAGTTTCTGCAGCTGACTGCGTTCAACTTAGGGGCTTCTTGATTTCCTTAGTTTAAACTGGGATGTGAAGCTCTATAGAGAATGGGAATGGTCTCCCCAAGTTCCCAGTTGTTTCAGATTTGTGGGCCGGTTTAGCCAGCCTAGGACCAGGCAAACCATTAGAAATATTGGGATGTTGCTTAGCCCAGCTTAGGCATCAAACAGACTTCCTTTAGAGGATCAGGAGAGAGACCTACGTCTTATAAATTCACTGCGCCAAAGCTGTGGGGAGGCCAGCACTAGCAGTTGGATCCACAGTTCTTCAACGCGTTGCTGCTCCAAAGTCCTTGGAAGAATTCTAAGGCCACTGAGTCCAGTCCACTAAGTTTTTAAGGCATGGAATTCCCATTCTTTAAGACACAGGGGTAAGAATGACCTCTCCTGATGATGTTTCTTGTTGGGTAACTGTCTATTATCTCTAGACAAAAACCAAGAAGCAGGCATGGCAGTTTTGATTCTTCATTGTTTGCAGGGGCGGGGTGGGGTTTTCCTCAAGCAAAATCACTGCTTGGAATGTCTGCCAGCTCTTGAAATCAATGACATTCTCTTCTTTGGTTGCACTTTCTCACACAATCCTTTCCTGGCAGTTCCCCAAGTGTTGATGACTCCCATTCTCTCTTCCCAAGGGGAACGAATACTGCTTATCTCTCAACTGTATATTTCTCGAACAAAAAGGACTGTACATTTGATTCCCCTCCTCCTTTATTTATGTTTTTCTTCTATTTTATTTTTCCTAGAAATCTTCTGCATTTATTATTACCAGTTGCATGTTGGAACCCCTGACCTCATGGCACCTTTCAGGAGGAATTTTAATGAGGGTTTTGTGTGCTCACTGCTCCTCTCATACCAGAAACAATCAAGCATTTGGAGTAGGTTGCAAATTTAGTATCCAGAGATCAGATTTGGAGGGTGGTAGAGGGAAGAGTTTGTAGTCCTTACTATTGTGAATTTAAACTTCTGAACGTGTGGAAAATATCCCCAGACACAACTACTGCTTATATGCTAGGGCCAACACTTCTAAAAAATACTTTTTTTTTTTTACTATAGATACCAGAATCCACAATCTGTGCTCATACTGTCTGGGGGGTGGTGGTAACTGTAGTCCAAAAAGAGTAACCTTTGAAAGCACCAATTGAGCCCAAACAGGTCTTCCTTCCTCTTGTTGTAAGAAGTTAGTCTGCTCTTCTAGTGATGAGATTTTGGCATCTTTTGAGGCTGGAACTGGAATGGCCTTCCCCAATTGTGGTGTCACCAAATGTTTAGGAATACAATTACCATCATCCCTGTCCATTGGCCATTCTGGAAGGGATGATGGGCATTGTATTTCTGAAGGGTACCATGTTAGGGAAGGCAGAACTAAAGGTTATAGGAGATGCCCACCTTCTGCTGAAAACTAGAAAGCTGCAAGAGATAAGGCCAGGCAAGTACAATTGTAATTTAATTAAACAATTCTATGTTGTTTTGCTGCCTTCATCAGGGGCATTTCTGTGACACAGAATTATATCTCCTCCTAATGTACCATATTCAGAAATGCCATAACTCCAAACCTGTCAGGAGGAAAACAGCACAAACATACTGGGAATTACTGATTAAATTATAATTTTATAATGTCAGCCTTGCTTCTAGAACCTTTCCTGGGATTGTTTTTGCTGCTGATGCCACCATATTTGAATGTGGGGGGTTTCTGATACAGTGATGCTGCAGCGAGGAGGTTGTGTTTTGCCACTTCTTTGTGCTATACTACATTATTGACAAGCTACAGCATGGGAAACAAAGCCTTGCTCAATCCCTTCCCAGCTCTCTTAAATGCTATTTCCAAGCTTAATTATGCAAAATACAAAAATACATGTGAATGTGCTCAATTTTCACCATTTTCTCAAGCAGTTAGATTTCTCCCTTTATATATATAAAAATGCAGAACATTGGATATCATGATGCAGGACTCTGGTGTTTTAAGTTCATTTGCAAATGCAGAATTTCTCTTTAGTTTCTCTGCAAATGCAGAGTTTCGCTATGGTAGCTTTGGTATGAAAAATTCACAGAATGTGACAAAGGGGGTAGGATTCAGTTTTCTGGGAATCTGTTTACCTTGAAGGGTTGGAACAAATTTCTAGCCTTTGCAATGTTGACTCTGCGCTTAAAAGTTTGCGTGCAAGGCCTACCACCCTAAAGCCAAAGAGGTGGCTGAACAAGATCTTAAAACATGATCTAAGCACTTTGTCCTTCCCCTTAACTAGCAGAAGAAAGAATGTTCAAAAAAGAATTTTTAAAAAAATGAAACCTAAATTATGCAAAAGAAGATGCAGTTAATATGCAGGTGGCTGAATTGGGCTTTTGTTGGTGCAGAATTCAGATTGCTTTGCTGCAGAATTTCACATTTCTGTTGGACAGGACACAAACTCCTGGGTCCCATTCATATTACGTAACTATAGCACTATTATGCCACTTTAACTGCCATGATTGTGTCCTATGGAAATTTGGGGTATGTAGTGGGGGGGGCACTGACGTGCTCTAGCTGAGAATTCTAAATGCCTCTCTCTAAATCGCCGATCCCATTCCTTCCAACATTTCACAGATAAAAACTGGGTCACATGTGGCCAAGCAACATCAGAGCATGGAGATGGCAGAAGTTATTGATGAGGCAAAACACATAAGCTAGGAGGGGCTACAGCAGTTTGCTTTTCCCACAGCCTACTAGGAAACACCGGATTTCCCTCTCCCCTCCGTTAACTACGTATAAATTGCTTTTGCATTTTGAACTCAGTTTTGCAACAATAGAAGTAAATGGAGGGTAAGGGGGAAAGTGAAAGAAGGAGAGAGAAACTGATATTTTAAACCAGCTGAAAAAAAATGGGAAGACAGACAACTAATTGAGCCTGTCTCAGCCAAAATGGGAGAGTTGAAGACTATCCAGTCCCAGGATTTGATAGGACAGAAGCATAGCAGTTACAGTGGAACAATAATGCTATAGCTGTGCATTGTGAATGGACCCCTGGATGTAACATACGTAGCACCATCCAGCAAAGGTAAACTTCCTTCAGGCACTGATGAGTCGTTCCCTTAATCAGTGGCGGAGCTTGGAGTGTGTGTGGGGGGGTGAGAGGGGCAGGGCCATTGCGCATGGGGTGTGGCCACAGTGCGTGGGGGCCTGGCCGTGGTGCACAGGGGCATGGCTATGAGCCGAGCCACCCCAAAAACATTGCTGCCTGGGGCGAACCGCCCCCATCACCTCCCATCCCTACGCGACTGCTCTTAATTGCAACCTGGGAGGTCCTTTGGTTCCTGGGGACTGGTTAGGTTCTGCTTTGGCAACATGGTACAGTCATTTCATTCCAGGTCACTTTCGTCTCCTATCTTTAGCAGGTCATTGCTGCAATTCAACCTTTCTTACCCTAGCTAGTTTTAAATTTTACATTCACATTGCAAACCTGATTTAAACTAATTTGTATGTTTAGCATGCTTTTTTAAAAAAGAGTCTTTTGAGTCTTTTTGTTTCCTTGTTGGGCTTCAGAACCTAGGGATTTGAACCAACAATAACATATAAGGATCAAACTAGACCTTTAATGGAATATGTATTCTCTGTGATAAATAAATTCTTCCTTCTACAACAGAGGATTTCCTCAGAGGTATGTGCCTCGGCCATTGGACTTGCACATTAAGCTTCTGTTTACCTTCCAATGATTAAACACATGACAAAGCACAATAAACAAAAGATACATCATTGGGGATAATCAAGTGCTATGACAAACAGATGTATTTCACCATTTCAAGGAGCTGCTCTTTTAAAAACATGCTAAACATGGGGATTGGTTTAACCCTCGGGGAACTCTTCTTGTACCACTGTTACTCCCTTCAGAACGTATTTTTAATTTGGGTATGTGTGGTCCCTGGCCAAATGATTTTCAAAGATTTCTGTAGCACTTCAGTAGGATCCAAGGAAAGCAAAATGATCTCCAATTGGTGCACCCAGAACTGCTAACACATATGCATGTGTATTTGTATATTTTGATGAAACTGTCCCAGGTACTCAATGGTTCAGTATCTGTGCTAAGTAACATGTTCTACCTCCACAAACCAATTATGCCCAGCAGTTTGGAACAACGGGAAGGGATAAAATATATCTCCCCATAAGCACACATACAATCCTTTCGGGGAGAGATCTTTTCCCCCTAAGACTAAAATTGACTGGATCTGAAAAGACTTAGGCCATTTCCACATGGGCATATTGCCCACACTAGAGCGACCTCCCCAGGAGGTCTTCTTCACTGGGGTCTGTGCTAGAGCAGTTAAGAAAAGTGAGGTTCTAAACCTCAAATTGTTCTAGTGCAGACCCGGGGGTGGCGCTGTGAGTTTTATAAAAACCACCCTCAAAAGTGGTTTTTATAAAACTTACCCGCGCTGCCCCGTAGCAGCCCCCGGTCAAGAACTGCAGGGATGCAGCAGCGTGCCCCTGCAGATCTGCCCAGGGGCGGTCTTCCGGCTGGCGCGCCATCCTAATTGGTGGAGCACCGCCGGAAGCCGCCAGCCGCCATTTTGGGCGCCGCCGGGAGCTGCCAAGCGCCGCCGAAATTCGGCGGCGTTTGGAACGGCGGATCCGCGCTCTTCAGAGGGACGGAGCAACCGGCTCTCAGGTAAGCTCCGCCCCTGTGTGCGCGGCCCCGTTTCGCCCCCCCCCCGTGAGGAAAGGGCCTTAGTCAGGTCTAGTCAGTTTCATCACTTCATTTTTTATTTAAAGTTATGGTTGCAAATCTTAAAATGCACTTACTAAGTATATCTGCTGGATTCATGGGAACATACTTCTAAGCATCAGATTGTACTGCATGGAATGGAGCTATAATGAGGACATAGTAGAGCAAATGGAACAGGCCTTTCACCCCATGGCTTCCTTCCTTTATTACATTTTGTCTAGTTAGGAAGAAAAGGGGGGCAATATTACCCATTCTGCCCCAGAAATAACTCTGTCTGCGCAGAGTCCAGATTTCTCGTATTTGCTTTTTCTTCTGCCAATAGTCTATCCTCAGGGCCAACTCATTACTTCTTTAACCTCTTCCAACCGTGGTTAAAGAGGAAACTTCCACAGGAGTGGTGTGGCAAAGAAAGGAGAACACACCTTCCACATAGATATGAGACTCTTGCTTTCAACCAATTAAGCAATGGTGAGGTCTGCTACTGAGGACTCCCAAGAGCAAAAGGTTAACAATGAGGTTGTGTAGGAATGAAGCAATCAGGCTTCTGAAGTGCCATCCGGAGCACTCCCTGGCTGCTTATACCTGGAACCAGTCAGAATTGGGCCAGTGTATTTGATACAAAGCACATACCTGCCAACATTTCATGGATGACTATTGGAACAAGTCTGGCCAAGCCCCATCAGACTGGGATCAAGATGGCAAAAGTTGTTAATGAGGAAGAACAGACAAGCTAGAAGAGGCTGCAGTTTGCTTTTGCCTATGGCCATTTCCACATGGCTTGCCATCCCATGATGGGGATGGGATGGCAGCGGTCCGTGAGTCATGGTTTCACATGACGTCATAATGGTCCTGCTGCCATCCCATCCCCACCCATTGCAATCACGGAATATTTGCTTAATAGAATAAATCCATTAAGCGTTGTGATCATGCAACACTCCTGCTACTGCCAGCCATGTGGAAGGGATGCTTCCTTCCTCAGTGCAGCACGGGAAAGAGGCTGGCTGCACTGCAGAAGGAAAGCACATGTCACTTGTGAACATGTCACTTGTGATCCCTTCCACGGAGCATCTGCCTCACACTCTCATCCCAGTAAAGGCGCTTGTAGGCTTATGATGGGTTGACCACGGGGTTGGATTGGTAAAGTGCAGAAATGGCCTATGACTAATGGGAAGGGCAAGATTCCACCCCTCTTCTCTGTTTAGTTAATTAACTCTGCTGCTGAGTTAATGACTGCAAAATTCTTTTGAACTCTGAACTCAGTTTGCAGCAGTTGAAGTAAACTAAGGATCATGGGGGAAAGTGGGAGAGGGAGAGAGAAACTGGAATACTTTAAGAGCAGCTGAAAAAGTGGGATGACAGAGGAATAACAGGGACTGGCCCTGCCAGATTGGAACACCCAGAGGGTATGAAAACACCACACTTCAGCTGGGCAATTTTGCAAGTCCTGCTCATTTCAATGTTGTCTTTGCAGGTAATCTTCCTTAATGGGAACCGAAATCTATTCCCTGAAGTCACCCTCACCTATTTGCTTAATATTAAGGTGATTTCTCACCCTTCTCTCTCACCCGCTCTTCTCCCCTCTCCATCCATCCTCTCATCTTCTTCCTCCATCAGTTTGTCTGGCAAACTCCATCAACAGTTATTTGTATTAAACATTGTGGTACAAGAAGGAAGTGCGGGGTGAGATATAACTGGTGCATTTCTGATCCCTGAGGGCCTGCAGTTTATGTTAGATGAAGCAAGGCAAGGATGGAGGAATGGTCTTGGATAAGCATAGAGTGCAGCAGTGCAGGAACAAATAAATGAAGGTGATCAGAAGACCAAGTGCAATAGTATGAAATCTCATGGGAACGTAGGGAGCCAGGGCTATCGTAGTAGACTTTGGCCTAGGGGACTGCTGCTGCCAAATTAATGCAGAATCCTATTCTATCCTAAGTTGTTGATTTTCTTTCTGGAAAAGACTGTGTTTTAACTTTCTTGCAGGATTTCTGTGACTGTCATGTGGAGACTGGAAGTCTCAATCTGAGAGGTTGCTGTTGAGGGGGAAAGGGGGAATGAGAGTACCTTCCCATAGGAATTCTCCTCCCTCCATGAAATTCCCTTTTGCCCCCTCCATCTTCCAGCATTGCAATAACTTAAAAGTTCATTTGAACACATAAAAATACAGCTTAAGAATCCAAAGCAAAAGGGTAGACAGAATTACCAAAGGGAGTTCAAACAAAGGAAAATCAGGCTTTCCCCCTTATCTGCCAGGTTAGGAACCAAAGCGCTGTCAGAAAATGGAATTGGTTGAAAAGTGGAACCCATGTACTGTCCTGAAGGGAGCATGAGGACTTATGGAGGCTCACTTGGGACTGACTGTGTATGGACTGCTTGCAAAGTCTCTCAGTTTGCTGGACACCCACTTTTCCCCCTCTCAGCTTGCTTTGCAAGCAGTGCATATGTGCAAGCAGTTCCAAGTCAGTCTCCGTAGGGGAGAACTGTTGAAAGACGAGAACCCCGTCAAATTAATGGAACTCATCCTTAATTTGGAAGTGTCAAAAGCGCAAGTCATAGATAACGGGACATCAAAAGGTGGGGTCTTTCTGTATAAAGAGCTCTATGTGTAAATGATTCTCAGAGTCTCCGCCTCTCCAATGCTAGAATGGAGTATGATGGAAAATTTCATTAGGTGGGCAGAATTCTTACTGGTGATGGCATTACCCTCATTTTGCCCCCACTAGCTCCACCCCTGCTCTGGGAGCCAAATCTGGCATTAGAGGCTCCATCCATCATTTAGTGTCCCTCACCTTCTCTCCTTTACTGAGTTAATGGAGCACAAATTACTTTTGCACTTTGAACTCCATTTGCAACAACTGAAAGTAAGCTGAGCACATTAGTGGGAGGAGGAGAGAGAAACTGGGATATTTTCAAAGGAGCTGCTTTCCTCCTTTTTTGGAAAGCTGAAATGCCTTTTGGCCTCACCTGCCACTGGAATGCATTCCCCCCCACCCTATAGTCTGAATTTGGCTGAAAGAAATTCTCTGCTTTCTTCAGTGGCTGTTTTGACCGGCAGAAATTGGACCAGAGCAACTTTACTTCTTGAACATCAGCCTGTCTTGAAACTGCATTGATGTTAAGCTAGAATATTGCTCCATCTAGCTTTTTTATCACCTGCTCTGGCAAACCAAACCTCTCTGATGTTTCAGAAAAAGGAGGGTGGAGGGAGCTCTGCCATACAAAGTCTTTAATGGGAGCATTAAACTTAGTTTTCACGCATGCAAAGATTCTGGTAAGATCTCTCTCTGAGTGTCCCAATTTTAAACACACAGAAGCCCATCATAAAACATATGGCTCCCCTGTTCATTTCTCTTGGAGGCACTGACTGCTCTCCTCTGAGCAAATAACATGCCAAGGCTTTAACAATACATCCTCCCTTATACTGTACATATTTACAGCCAGAGACTTCGTTTATATACCAGACAAGTTGGCAGCTATTATCTGAGCACTGCAATCTACAAGTCAGTGTGCATAGATTGATGCTGGTTGAGCACCACTGAAGTCAATAGCATTAACTGCAAAGTCTTTCATCTTAAACTGGTTTGCGCATTGTGGCCACCGCAGATAGTAATTGCAGAGGTGTTTGCTTGTATCTCTCGGAGGAGGCAAAATGGGTTTTGCACAAATTTATCACACAGTAAGAAATATATAACCCAGGCACCAACCTCTCGATTAAACCCAGAATCCATAACCTTCCTTTGGAATAGTTGCACTTCTGCCCCAATATTCAGGAGTATACTTAGGGGAATTTACAGCAGCAGTGGGAAATTTCCAGGCATTCAGGGCCCGTACTGTCTGACATTTCACAGATGAAAACGAGGACGCATGCCTAGAGTGTGGCCAAGAGAGGAAAAGTTATTACTGAGAAGGAAAAAAAAACAGAAAGGCTAGTAGAGGTTGCAGTGGTTGGCTTTTGCCAGAGTCTACATGGAAGGGCGTGATTCCGCCGCTCCTCTCCCCTCCCCACTGCTGAGTTAATTGAGTTCAAACTACTTTTGCACTTACGGCGTTCCCGCACTATAATGTTACAGTGCTGTTATTGCACTTCCAACATCCAATGGAATCCTGGAGTTTGGAATTGAAGAAGAAGCATTTAGAATTCTCAACTAGAGAGATCTTTGGCCTCAGAAAACTACAAACCCCAGAATTCCACAGGATGTTGAAAATGAAATAATAGCACTATAACAGTATAGTGTGGAAAGGCCCTTAGTTTCAGCCACTGAAGTAAGCTGTGGACAAAAGGGAGAAAGAGGAAGAAGAGAGAGACAACTGGGACATTTAAGAGCAGTGAAAAAGTGGGACAAAAGAGGATTAACTGGGACTGACACTGCCAAATGGGAGAAGTTGGAGTATATGGTATGGGAAAGTGTCAATCTGTGATATTGTATTGACAGAAAGGCAGGCAGGGAGGCAGAAGCAACAATTAGCAGAGGCAATACTGAGTATAGTAGTCCCTCCATATCCACGGATTCTGTATTCATGGATTCTTCCAACCATGGCTTAGAAATATCCCCCCCAAAAAAAATCCAAAAACAAAACTTTGATTTTGTCTTTTTCTACAAGGCACACCATTTTATTCCACCATAGTACATAATGGAACTTGAGCATCCATGAATTTTGGTATCCACGGAGTGAGAGGGGTGCTGGAACCAAACCCTAGTGGATACCGAGGGCCCACTATATGAGCGAGTGACAGTTGGATAGAAGCCTTCTATGCATGACTTGGTATGCCTGTCATGACGACTGATGAGCTTTGCTACCTTGTCCTGGTATGAAAAAATGGGTATGGTGGTTGGGCAGTGAAGCTAAAGCAGCTATACCAGACACAGGCTACTGATCAGAGCTAGACCGCCATCCTGGAGCAGCAACATGTTCCATGTTCAGAGCAGAAGATCTTGAATGAAAAGTAGACCAAAAGATGTGGATAGAACAGCAGCAGAGTGAGGATGCCCTCTCACATAGAATGATCAAAGTTAGACATCCCGGCTGTTTGTAGGTTCATTTTGAGAAATACCACCTACTCCACCCACCCACCCACCCACCCCGTCTTCTGTATTGTTTTACAGTTGGCCCTCCACATTTGCAACTTTGAGGGATTTGATTATCTGCAAGTTTCTCCAAACCTCACCACCACCACCACCTCAAGCACTTCTTTTCTGGGGGAACCTTTCCTCTTGGTGGATCCAACGACGCCACATAGTCCTTTAAAAACCCACCTCTGGTCTCTTCCTTTTCACCACCAGCTTCCTGGCCATCTAAAGATGGATTGCAGCCCAATTTCTCAGCACCACAAACCCTCTCCCAATGTCCTGTATATCCAAGGTAGGAGATGGACAAGAAAGAGGAGATTTTGGGCTACCGTACTGACCCACACCCCTTCCCTCACCTTTCCATGACCTGGTTTGGACTCTGGGTGCCCATTCTGCTCACCATGCTTTGTCCCTCTTCCTTCTCTCACACACATTTTGATATTTGTGATTTTCCCACTTTTGTGGAGGTTCTGTGCCTCTAGCCCTAGCAAATGTGGAGGGACAACTGTACAATCAAGTCCATTAGATAGAAAGGAATGGGTAAAATGTGCCTAGTAGACCAACTCATAGGGGTTCCACGGCAATTTTTGTTGCCCTCACACACTTCCACATAGAAAAAAAAAAACAGCCTTGCTGGGCCCAAATTAGGCGGGGGAATAATCTGAAACAGCTAAGCCCCCTGTCAGAGGCTTTTGGGACAACTCTAGGGATAATTTTGACCAAAGACATTTGGGGCATGAAGGACTCAAATTGGACATTTTGCCAATATTGAACCGGGGAAAAAAATGGTGTACCCTCCCAAACCTTGGAACTAGCTGTGACGTAGAGTGAAGCAGCTGTCTCTTGGAGCTGGATTGGGATATCACAAAAGGGCTGTACAATTTGAGTCATTTCAGGGAACAGGATAATATACTTGTGGGGTTTTAATTTATTTAATGTTTTGCCTTAGGTGCCAAAATAATCTTGGGTAATTTACTAGGGGGTGAGAGAGACAGCACTGACTCAGGCAGTAAAATATCTTGGGCTGCCCTAGATTCAGCTGATCACCAGACAGTAGAATGCGGCAATTGTGTTTACATATTTTTAAATACATAGATTATATTTGTATCTAGATAGATGGATAGATACTTTGCCCACCCAACCACATTAAAATCCCCTGCTGTCTGTTCATAGCTGCGCTTTCAAAAATATACAGGGCTTCTTTATCTCATGTTGAGATTTCTTTGTTTTGTTTAAAGATCCTGCAAAATTAGCCATAAGAAGATTTTCATACAAGGTAGTACCAGACTCTTAAGAAACATGAGATTGTTTGTGTATGGCTGTGACACTTGCTAATGCAGGATAGAAAGCATAAGAAAACTTGTTTTCTCAAAGAATGTACGTTCTAGGTTACAGAATGTTGCAGAGTGAATTGTTTCATTCCATTGCATCCTTGCTCATAAATTGTCTTCCGCCTTTGTTTCCCATTGGAAACTCAGTTAAAATTCCATGGTTACCACAAATGCGTCCTTGGTCTTCATAATTGTTTCTTAAACTCCCATCAAGATGTGAAGGTTTGTTTGTTTGTTTTTTGTATTTCTACAAACCATGGGGCTGTTGGGAAATGTCAGCGATGGTAGTGGATTTCTCTAGAAGAGTTATCAAGTTGACAAGGCAGAAGCTGAACAAAAGCCAGTCCTATACCTACCTCCATACACATGGGGTCTTATAGAAAAAGATCCAAGCTTGGTCTTTATCAACATATAAAATACTTTTGCTTACAAATTACTTGTACATTGCCAAACACAAGGTGCTATGGAGGAGATAGACAAGAGAAAATATGGCTGCATATTAGAGGAGATTCTGGAAGAGAAAGAAGGGAGAAAGTAAACGAAAAGGGAGGTTAGCAGGTGTAAACTGGCAATTAGTGCAAACATAGAAATGTTGCTAACTAGCAGAGGCTCTCTCTAACAACTGATGCCTTTCTCCTGTGCATAAGTGTTATTCTTTTGCCTGAAGGCGCAACCCTTTGTAATGTCAGAGGAGGTGGGCCTTGGTAATGTCACAAGGGGCAGCATCGCCAGGTGATGTCATTAACCATGCTACATTAAACCCCCAGTTACACAGAGTATGCCATTCAACCAAGAAGCACCAAAAAAAAACAAAACCCAAATCATGGGAAACAGGTATAGATAATTAACAAACAGAATTAAACATATGTAACTAGAACAAAATGTTTCCCATCCTCTTCAGTTGCTAAAGACTGATCTGAGCTGCAACCCAGGTAGCAGTTAAGAACGCTCTGTTTTCAACATTCTTCAGTACATCATGGCATTTTCCTTGTGGTGTTGGAATCTAAAGTCTATGGCCATTTCCACACTATAGTGTTATAGTGCTATTATTCTACTTTCAACATCCTGTGCAATTCTGGGCTTTGTAGTTTACTGAGGCCAAAGAACTCTCTGGCTGAGAATTCGAAATGTCCTTCCCTAAACTGCAAACCCCAGGATTCCGCAGGACATTGAAAGTGGAGTAATAGCACTAGAACAGTCTAGTGCAGAAATGGCCTATAAATCCAGACAGTTTCCCTTTTCTACAGAATGTCTAAAGGAGATGGCACCTCTGTGTCAAGAAGGGACAAATCAGAAAGGTTGTGATATTCTGAGCTGAAAAGCTTGGCCACTGCTCCAGATTCCTGGAGAGAATTGTAGATTTCTTGATCTTGCAATGCAGATGTGTGGCTGTTTTCTCCCCATGAACTACAGATTACAATTTGAATGACTGCATTTAATCGCATAAATAAGCAGGACCAGCAGGTGATGTGTTGTTTAATGTAGTAGGGCCTGCCTGTCACTGTGTTGTTTTATAAGCATGTGAATACACACACACACACACACACACACACACACACTTAGTTTTCAAGGCAGTGCTCTCACTCTGAGTTTCCTCCTTATTGCCCTGTGGACCTGAACAGAGAGTCAATGTCCTGAGATATCTGGGACCCCTACAACTCACCTCTGGTTTAGGGGCATGGCTCTTCCCACCTTCCTCTCTCACACCATGGCGTAGACTAGAGGCAAAGCTCTAGTTCAGGACCAAGCAAAACGAGGCCTCTCCAAATTCCTCTGCCTGTCCTTTCTCTGTCTCCCCATCCCCAAAGTAGAATTGCCTTTGGTGGAATCTTCTGGGGCCACAATTGACCTTTTAAATCTGTTGCAGAACTCCTTATGCTGCTTAATGTTTTCAAAAGTGCGTTTCAAAACTGGACTCCTTTCCCAACCTCCCAGTTTTTGGCAATCTGCGCAGACCTGCAGGGGCTCAGATCCCTGGACCTGCTCACCCCTGCTGTAGAGGATACCCATGGAACACTTGTATGCTATATTAAACCACCAAACCACAGAACCAAATACTGACTGCTGTGAGGAGCAGCATCTACAGTCAGGTGGAACCTTTTCCCTGCAACGTGGAACTTGTTTACATGCAACCGATGTGCTTTGCCATGGAGCGGTGGGCCCTAGATAATGTCCTGATCCTACTTGTTTCTCATGCAGATGGGGAGAGAGAAAGAGAGAGAGCTGAGAGAAGGCAGCAATAAACAGCATGCCATCTGCCAAATTCCTAGTATGATGTGTGTGCTCTGGTGCCTTAGCCTAGCTAGGTGAGTTGTATGACCTTTGCAGCCAACCTTTCACCTTCAAAATGTGAGCTCCACAATCCTTAGAGACATCATTAGGTTTAAGAAACCAAGAGGAGGAATTTGCTACCCATCCAGGGACCCGTACAGTGAGAGGGCTTGGATCTAAGGGCTATTCTGCACTTGCAGATAATTCTGATTTTGCAGTTGTGCTTTTGATATAGTGCTATAAGTTTGCTTCCCTATAAAGAGGTTATCACTAAGAGAGAGGGAGTGTGTGTGTATGTGTGCATGTGTGTACACACAGACACAGATGTTGTATATGTAGTGGCCCTTGTTGTCGCGTGCTTTCAAATTGTTTCTGACTTACAGTGAACCTATCGGGGGGGGTTCTTGGCAAGATTTCATCAGAGAGGTTTTGTTTTTGCCTTCTTATGAAGCTGAGAGTGTGTGACTTGCCCAAGGTCACCCAGTGGGTTTCCATGGCTGAATGGAGATTTGAATCCTGGTGTATAGAGTCCTAGTTCAACACTCAAACCACTATTACATTGATTTATTCCTAACAACATGCCGGGCTCTCAGTGCTCTATACAAAGCCACAGCCATCTGTGTGCCATACAAGCACAAAGTCTCTGCCCCAAAGAGTGTACAATCAAATGTCTGACATCAGAAAAAGGGCAGAGGGAAAGGAGTCAACTGTATGATCAACAGCACAGAAATCTCTCAGAATGGGAACTTGGCACCTGAGGACATATCTATAAAAAGTCCTTGGTTTTGTCAGCAGGTAGCTGGACAATGCAAAGTGTTTACTGGTTAACAACTATCATGTCTGTTCTTGGCACCAGCAGCCAAAGCTTTTTAGCTGGAATTCTGTTGGTGTGTTACACTGGCATAAACGTTTGCTCCAGTGTTTCACAGATGAAAACTGGGACATATGTGGTCAAGAAATACCAGAATGTGGACAAGATGGCAAAGTTACTAATAAGGAGACAAACTAGAAGAGACTGTAGCAGTTTGCTTTTGCCTGAGCCTACTGGGAATGATAAGATTCAGGCCCCTCCTCTCTGCCCCCTACTGCTGAGTTAGTGGATTGAAAACTACTTGCACACTTTGAACTGTTTGCAGCAATCCGAGTCAGCTGAGGACAAAGGGCGTGTCTGCAGGACATCGTCGTCCCGCATTGTGGATGGGAGAAGGACAGGACCTGGATGACGCTTATGCACTACACCGTTGTGGTCCCATCGTTCTCCTTCCCAGGCGGTACAATTGTGCTGCAAATCATTGACAGGTTTTACCCATCAATGACCGGCAATTGCACAGCCCTCCTGCAGCCTTCTCACACTTACCTTAGGTGCTGATGTCCTCCAATTGGGACAGTGCCCAGCTGCGCTGTGGAAGGAAGAGGCAGCGCCATCGCGCTTCCTCCATTCACAGAGGCAGCAGGTATGGAGGAGAGCTCTCCTGTCGTGCTCCCCTCCCAGGAGAAGCTCTACCGAGATCCCTGCAGGATGCAGCCAGGATCTGGTAAGTGGCGGAAAGGACCAAAGGAGAAAGTGGGAAGAACAGAGAGAGAGAAACCGGGATATTTCAAAAGCAGTGGGGGGGGGGGGAGACAAAGGCTTAATCTGTCTGTTCCAGCCAAATCAGGACACTTGAAGGATATGGGATGGAGAGTTTCCCAAACTGATACATGTGGAGGAAGCCATGCTGGGAAGATCAGCTGCCTAATTTTTGCCAAAAATAGCACTTCCTCTCAAAAGCATGCCTTCATAGTAATGCCATGGGGTTGCATCTTTGGAAAGTGAAGGCATAAGATAGTGGTGACTTCAGAAGTCATTCCCCTTTCCTTTGGATACTTTGAGACCTATACAAAAATGTTCATCCTAGCTCCCTGATGACTGCAAAGTCAAGTGGGCACTTGCATGCATTTGAAGATATGTCGTTGCAGAGCCAGCATCACAGAACGGTCATTCCACCTTGAAATGTTGTGTTTCTCAACAGAGGCAGTTCACACACAGAGGTGCAAATGAGGCCATCACAGGCTGTTCGTGGAGGTGCAAACCAGCCCTTAGAGACTCCCCCTAGCTTGAGCATCTTACAACATAATGTTGTAAGACTTTTCCAGGTGGAGTGGAATTGCAAAGACTGGGGTGAGTGACAATGGGGGTTTAAACACAGTAGAGGATCAGGCGCCTTAAATATATGCAACCTTTGCACCTGTTCAATTGGATTTGAATTTGAATTTTTAGCAGGATTTTATATTGCCTTTCCCCCCGCTTAATCTGTTGCTAGCCACCCTGAACCCTGGGGCTGTACAGCTGAATACATACATATATAAAAGAACCCTGTTCCCACTTTTTGTTTGCAAAATGGATGCAATAAAATAAAGAAATAAGCCTGACTCATGCAAACCCAGCTCCCTGCTGGCATCAGCTCCCAGAAACTATGTAATGTGAAAGCAGTAATTTGAAGTCATGTCAACTCTACACATGGTAACCTGTCATGATAAAGTATATATAAATAATGACCGGAATTCACTTGGAAATGGGATTGAGCAGTTTCATAAAGTCTGTGTTCAGCAAGAGGTGCTGTGACGTACATAAGGGAGCTGTGAGGTAATTGATGCCCACTGGGACCATTGTGTATCGGGACAATGCACAATGCACAATGCTGGGGACTGCAGATGTGCACTGGTAAAACTCACCCATCTAAGAAGTGCTGATTCAGATCAGGAGAGCTCAATGTGCATTGGGACACTGTTGCACTGAGATGCATCTTTGCAATTCACTAGGCAGGTTCCGTAGCACCTCTGCTACATAGCTAAATCTGTGGAAAGTTCCATAACATAAACCATAGTGGAGAATTCCAGCCAATGATAATAAATCCCTCTTTTCCTTTGATCCTGGAGATCACTGTCAGATGCATGGCAGAGGTCATGGTTGCAACTGTGACCTTCCTCACTGTTAAATCTGCCAGTGTTCTGAAAACCCCTGGATGTTAGTAACATTGCTGCTATTATCTTAGCAAATGGGGTACAGTTGACCATGTTTACTTACGTTTTTGATCCTGCTTTACACACACGTACCTTGTTTCACCATACTGGAGAAGATGAAGGAAATGTATATTGTGAAATGTCTTGTCTTTCAACCACATGCAATCAACTTGCAAAGAGCACCTCATTGCAGGTGTGAAGTGAGTATTAGCTTGGAATAAGGTTATGTGTAGATGTCCGGCCCAGAGCAACCATGCATTGAGCAATTAGAGGTCAAGCAGTGAAACTTGCATGTACCTGTTTTGTGCATAAGCCACATCTATATAAGTGAATAGACAATTTGCAAGCCATTAGTATGTCATGTGTAAAGCATGAGTAGACAATGTGCCAGTCATGAGGAAGTCATGCTCAGTTCATGAGTACACCATAAGCAATTAGCGTAAAGCATGAGAAACCAGTGAGTAAAGCAGGTGTTAAACCATGAGTAAAGCATGTGTTAACTATGTATGACATGTAAAGTCCTGAATAATTTCATGTAAAACTACATGCCAACTACAATCTCTTCCCCCCAAAAAAGTATATCATACAGATATCACGTGCTAAGCATGTGAATACTAGGTACAAAATACACCTAAACGTATGTGTAAACCATGATTTGACCCATGTGTAAGTCACATGAAAATCCACATGTAATACATGTCAGTGTGAATTAAAATATGCACACATGAACCAGTGTTTCCACATGATATCATTTGAGAGTAAACTTCTTATGATTCTTCATATTTATGCCTTGTTGTAGTGGAACAGCATAGCTTGGCTAATATCCTATACTGACAACATTTTAGTTTGACCAGTCTTTATGAGTCCAACAACAAGACATACTCAGTTATGTGTGAAGTGGAGGAACACATTCTAAAGGTGTGGAATGTGCAAAGAATATGTAAACTTCTAGAACCCATGTAAAAAAAAAGATCTTTATAACAGTTACAAACTATGTATAAACTATATGTAAACAAGGCATAACTTTGTGTAAAGCACTTGTAAACGCCGTGTAAAGTGCATGCCGATGAAGTGCAAATTCATTATAAAACATATGCAAATTCATTCTAAAAAGCACAGGCAGAGCAAGGTGTGAACTCCGTGTAAATCATGTGAAAGAAAAATCTCTTTGTAAAGCATGTGTAAGCCAAGTGCAAGCATTTTCCAAATGTCACACCATGTAAAGTATGTGCAAAAAAAAAAAAAGATGATGATGTAAATGATTTATGGAGCACATGTAAGTCAGATGTAAAATAGTTGTAAAGTGTAAAGTGAATGGCAGTGTGTAAACAATTCATTACGCATGTGGGAACGGAGTGTAAACTCTTTGGAAAGCATGAGGAAAGCCATTGTTAGCTGGGCATAAATCACAGGGTATGGCATGTGTGAGAAGCACTTCAAACAATATTGTGTAAGATTGCTTCAACAGAATTGCAAACTCTATACCAGCTGTATGTAAACACGGTGCACTCTTTGGTCCGTGTATAACCTATTCAGGAACAAACTTACCTTGCAAATAATAAAGCAGATGATGGGGAGGGGGGATTCCTCCAGGCTTTACACAGATTTTACACCTTGTCTGCACATGTGAATACTTGTGCAAGCCACTAATTAATATGCACCATGTCAGTATTGTAAAACTTGAGAAGGGATTGATTGGTTTCTTCGGGGGAGAGTGTGAGTAACTCCTGATGGAGTGGGTGGGCCATTTCCACATTGGTCTGTTATCATGCTATTATTCCACTTTCAACATTCTATGGAATCCTGGTGTTTGCAGTTTAGGGAGGGGCCTTTGAGGGGCCTCAAAGGTCCCTCCCTAAACTGCAAACCCCAGGATTCCATACGATGTTGAAAGTGGAATAATAGCATGATAACAGTCTGGTACAGAAACGGCCAAGGCTGAGATCTGTGCTGTTAGTATGCATGATTCTGTGATTCCAAAGTATGGTTCTCTGGCTTGCTTTTCAGATTGCCCTCAGAGGTGAAAACTGGTTCTGGGAGCATGTCTGCTGGGCTCGGGCAAAGCTCAGCATTTTAAAACCACTTTGCAAGGTAGTTGCAGAACGTGACATATTTCACTAGAGCAGTGGTTCTCAACCTGTGGGTCCCCAGATGTTTGTGGACTTCAGCTCCCAGAAGCCCCAGCCACTATGGTCAATGCTCAGGGCTTCTGGGAGCTGAAGTCCAAAAACATCTGGGGACCCACAGGTTGAGAACCACTGCACTAGAGGGAAAGCTTGTCATTTTCCTTCCTGAAAGGTTCCTGTTCATTTGACAGCTAGGTAGCTGGGCAAACTCCTGCCTGATCTTGGAAGCTGAGCTGGGTCAGCTCTGGTTAGTACTTGGATGGGAGGCTGCCAATAAATACCAGGTACTGTAGGCTAGATTTCAGAGGCAGGAACCTGCAAAACCGCCTCTGAGTATTCCTTGCCTAAGAAATCCCTATGAAGTTCATGGGGTTGCCATAAGTTGGGCAGGTAACATGAAGGTAACACATACAGTTGGGCAGAAATTCAACAGGGGAGATTTTCCCATTGCATGAAAGTCTGTTAAGGTTCTGTACCGGCTGTGCACTAACTAAATCTAGACAGGAAAGTGTGTTGCAGTCCAAATTTTCTTGAACTGTAGCAAGGCATAGCTATGGGGAGAAGAAAAATGAGAGTATAGTCCCTAAATAAGGATTCTGCTTCTTCATGAAATCTTCCTTCATTCCCCCAGATTTCTAGCAGTGAAGACAGTGAGATGCTGAAGATGGTTGACACCTGGAGCTTTGACATTTTCCATGTTGGTGTTCCCTTAGTCATTTGAGCTGCCCCTTTTCTTTGGATGCCTAAACTGTATTTCTAAAATGCTCAGCTGAAGTTTTAAGACAGTGGAATGTTAGACATTTGAGGAATGAAGGAAAATATGAGAATTCCAACATGAGGTCAATAGCTGGAATTCACTATTGCAGTTACAGATGCAGAACTTAGAATTGTATAGCCATAACTGCTCTTTATTCACGATCCCAACGTAATCATGATCACGGTACTATCATCATGATGCAACTGCTCCCCCCAAATCTACTTAGCTAAACAGCATCTATTCTGAGAGAAGGAAGTCCATTCTACTGGTGATCAGGACGTGGGTAGATGATGTTTTCACTTTGTTCCTACCAGGCTATGAAAGACAGAAAGAAGACCCCTGTCACAAATCTTTGTCACAGCCTTGCTCAATGGTGGCAAGGGTGTGGAAATGTCATCCATCACCAGAATGGACCTCTTTGTCTCAGAGTAGATGCTGTCTAGCAAAGTATGGTTGGAAGGGCCAGGCCAGAAGACACTTGGTTGCTATTGTTGTGTGCCTTCAAGTCATTTCTGACTTAAGGCTGCCCCAAGGTGAACCTATCACGGGGTTTTCCAGGGCTGAGAGTATGTGATGCACCTAAGCTCACCCAGTGGGTTTCTATGGCTAAGGGGGGATTCAAACGTTGATCTCCAGGGCCATAGTCCGATGTTCAAACCATTGCACCATGCCTGCTCTCTACTTAGTTTAATATGTTGACTAAGCAGCTGATGTAGAATTCTAGCTAATGTCTCATTTTGCACCCTCCTTATGGCTTCAGCCTGACGCAGCTTCTTTCACCTTTGACTTTACAGGGCAGGGCTGCCAAATAACATTTGGCAGAAGACAAGATGCCCACATCAGTTTTTAATGAACAGGAGCCATTGCAAGAAGAAAATGTGGTAACTCACAGCAGATGAAATGTTCGAGTAGGTTGGTTTTTTTTCCCTAATTGGTCTAGCATATTTATCAGGTCACATGTCAACTGCTCCAGTCCTCTTTAGCCCCATGGGAAACAATCAGACTGTAGGGTTAATGCGGGGTTTGACTACAGTTACCAAATGACCAGGAAAAAAGAAGGGAACTGCCTGGATTGCTCATGTACCTAAAAAACCTGCTAAACCAGAGAAAGCTGCATGTAATGGCTGTTCATGCCTGCACATCAGGCTGCCATTTAAAGCCCAGGAGCCCTGCCTCCCAAAATATATGGCAACACTAGGCAATAGAGGAGATGAGGATGCCATTTTAAGGTAGCATAAGGAAAGCAAAGAGTTGTGGGAAGTTGGAAAACAAAAGAATGCTTTCATGGAGAGGTGGGGGATACACAGGGCGTACTCTCCAACATTTCACAGGTGGAAACTGGGACATACCTAGCTAAGCAACATCAGAGTGTGATCTAGATGATAAAAGTTAAATTCACCATGAAGAACAGACAAGCTAAGCAAGGCTGGGATAGTTTACTTTTACCTGAGCCTCCTGGGAAGGGCAAGATTCTCCTGTCCTCGCCCCACAGCTGAGTTAACTGGGTGCAAACTGTGGCCATTTCCACATTAGACTGTTATAGTTGCTATTATTTCACTTTCAACATCCTATACAATCCTGGGGTTTGCAGTTTAGAGAGGGGATTCCATAGGATGTTGAAAGTGAAATGATAGTA
Organism: Iguana delicatissima; assembly: GCA_948472985.1. Taxonomy (NCBI): domain Eukaryota; kingdom Metazoa; phylum Chordata; class Lepidosauria; order Squamata; family Iguanidae; genus Iguana; species Iguana delicatissima. The sequence goes on from CAOKZL010002235.1 coordinate 45,924, forward strand.
CTATAACAGTCTAGAGTGGCAATGGCCCTTTATTGCATTTTGAAATCAGTTTACAGCAATGGAAGTAAGATGAGGACAAAGGGGGAAAGAGAGAAGAGAAACTGGGACATTTTAAAATCAGCTGAAAAAAAATGGAATGACAGAGTATTAAGTGGGACCGTCTTGCCAAACGGGGGCAGTCGGAGGGTATGAAATGGGTTGCCATCTTTTTAAAGAGAGAGTAACTTTGTTTTGTGCCTTGACTATCACAACAGGATGCAGCAGGCGTAGCCGGGGTGGCTGGGGACACCAGAACAGTTCAGAGAGTTGTGTGTTGTTGTTGTTGTTGTTGTTGTTTTGTTTCCTGGCCAATTGGCGATCCTAGCTGACCTCCCCTTTCCTACCCCACCTTTGTCATGTGACCAGTGAGATGGCTAGCTGATGAAGGCACCTGACCTTTTACCATGAAGGTGGTGTTCCCCAAGAGAATGGTTAAAACGAGGGCCATTTCCGTACTACACTCTTATAGCGGGATTATTCCACTTTCAACATCCTATGGAATCTGGGGTTTGCAGTTTCGGGAGGGACCCCTCCCGAAACTGCAAACCCCAGGATTCCATAGGATGTTGAAAGTGGAATAATCACACTATAAGAGTGTAGTGCGGAAATGGCCAGAGTCATGACAGATAGTGCAGGGTAGCGGGTTTGCAGAAATGGGGATGAGATGGAACTGTCACTGAAAAGGAAGAATAGCAGGGCCAGAGGCACAGAAAAGCAGGCAAAGGCAGAGAGAAGTAGCAGAAAGCTGGGAGAAGATTCAACAGGCATGCAGCAACAGGCTGGTGACTGGTTGAGTGTTATATTCTCATGGGGAGTTCATAAGCGTAGCACCATAAGATTCAAGAATGGATGCCCACATGTGGAAATGACTTTAAAGGCAAATCCATAGGTGTGTGGGGGGTCTGTATTCATGGCAGAATTCAGAAAAGGTTGTTTGGATTAGAACTCCCCAAATCCCTCAAACAGCAAGGCCAAAAAATATGTTGGCTGCTAGGGGTGTAACTATGTGTGTGCATGTGCCTCCAGCTTGCCTGTTGACATATGATGACCATGGGAATTTCAAAGGATTTTCTTAGGCAAGAACTATTCAGAGGTGTTTTTGCCAGTTCCTTCCTCTGAAACCGAGCCTACAGCACCTGGTATTTGTTGGCAGTCTCCCATCCAAGTGCTAACCTGGGCTGACTCTGCTTGGCGTCGAAGATCAGGTGCCTTAAGGGTATTTAGGTGTCAGAGAGGGTAACATGAAGACAGTGCTCCCCTAGATCAGAATTCTGCCCCCTCTCCATGAAATGTTCCTTCAGTTCTCAAATTTCTAGCAATGCAGTAATAAAAAGAGAGTTTTAAAAAGAAAGAGAGTTTAGGCATCCACTGAAAAGGAGCAGGCAAATTACCAAGGGAATGTGAATGCAGAATATAGCGCTTTCTAGATGGGAACCATTTTCAATGTCTCACTCTCTTCCATGCTTGAAATTTGGAGAGTGAAGGAACATTTCATGTGGACAGAATTCTTACTGGGTAGACAATGACCGTTTCCACACTAGACTGTTATAGTGCTATTATTCCACTTTCAACATCCTATGGAATCCTGGGGTTTGCAGTTTAGGGAGGGGCCTCAAAGGCAAACCCCAGGATTCCATAGGATGTTGAAAATGGTATAATAGCACTATCACAGTCTAGTGTGGAAATGGCCAATGCTTCATATGTCCCACACCCCTGGTGGCTGGGGGATTATGGGACTGGTTCTCCAACAAATAACCCATCCTGAAGTCTGCCATGGATATATAGACCATGGAACCAAGAGTGACAAAAAGATGATCCCCCATGTTCATCAGCACCACACCTTAATTCATTAAGATTTTCTGTGAATGAGGAAATGGGCATCATCTGCATATTCTCTCTTCTGAAATTTGACCAGGAAATGGAGTGGCGCTATAGCCAGAAGGCAGGAAGTGGTGGATAAGGTTTAGAGCTGATCCTGTGAGGCAATTTGTACAGCAGCCAGAGGTGCAAAAGAACGATGGGGAATGGAACACCAAGCTGGTGCATGCAAGGAGCAGAGATGTCAGAAGGGGGATGGAATGATTTAGAGTAGGTTAGCCAACCACTCCATCAATGGCCCCACACTCCAGTTACCGTCGCAGAGGTTAGGGGGTGGGGTGGGGCAGGAGGGCAGCCGGGCACGGGAGGGGGCATGTTGGTGGATGCTGTACCTCAACATTTTAAAAAAATGTCAGAAATATTGTAAAAATAACTTTATTGCAAGCAAAACAAACCACCTTGTCTTCCATCTCATGCGGCCCATTAAGGGCCACACCCATCGCAGGGGGGTCGTACCTATCCCCAAAGAGATGGGATTCGAACTCACCTTCAGGTGAAGGGGGCTCGAATCCATCTCCTAAAGGGGTGACTTTGCGGCTGAATTCCTGAGTCTTTGGGTTATTTTTTTAATTTATTTATTATTTTTGCCAAATCCATGAGGAAAAAAAAATACAAACTAAAGTACTAAAAAAAAATCTTTCTTTTTCCAATAAAATCAAATAAAACCATGAAAGGAAGTCCTGTACTCATGTCTAAAATGTAAAGATTTGTGGAGTGAGAATGACCAAAAAAAAAAACAAGTGAACAGATTTGGAAGAAGACTATGCCACAGATTTTCCAGGCCTGCTTCACCAATCCCTCTGGCCCCCAAATAAATGCAACTGACAATTTAAAAATCTCACAAAATTTCACATACCCATGTTATTTTTAAGTTTTCCCCTGGAACTTTGTAAGTGTTCCTTGGATTTACAGAAAAGATCCAGCAAGAAAAGATGAATATCCCACCCTGTGTAAGTGGAACAATAATTTGTCCTCTTTCAAAATTGTATTATTGTCCATAAATCTGCTTCTGTTACTCATTAAATGGGCATACATTTGTGAGGATATTGAACCTGGATGTGTAGTGGAACCAAATCTCACTGGGTCAAAATGCTGGGATCAGCAGGAACATTCACACCATCTCCCTTCCATTTTTGTAACCTTCCCATTCTTTCTGAGCACACTGCAGACTTCACGGTCACTAGAGACACTAATGAATTTCCCCATCAAAGATATACTATTGAGAGCTATTCCTGCAGTGTTGCAATAGAATTTGGGAAGGCTTAGTCCTGAATGGACAATCAAGACCTATTGGCCTTGCAAAAGATCTGATCCAGATGGGAATAAAAATTGCCTGACCTGGTTTGTTGATGCATGCCTACAAGCTGTCTGGATTTTTGGACTCTCCTTGTAGGCATGAGGACTACCAGGATGAATGCCTGGACTTTACAACTGCTGAAGTGTAACACTCACCTACCATTTCTTTAGTGAATGCAAGCACCTGAGAGTTTAATCAAAGCTTTTAAAAGTTCTGGCACTGGCCATACTGAGCTGGGGGATTCTAGGGGTTATAGTCCAAAAAGATAATAGCTGGCACTCTGTTGGGAGGTCACGTCATCATAAATCGACTTATGGTTGTGTAAAGCTGAATTGTGCCATTGCACAATCCTTGTATTTTCTGGAGGAAAGTGAACATATAGGTACACCAGCAGGACCACTGTGCAAGTCATTGGTCATTGAATAATGGTCCAGATGGAGACCAGTTCTGAGGTGCAATGTGTTCCAAAGTGCAGTGCGCCTGAGGTGCAACATCTTGCAAAATGCAAAGTATCCCATTGTGGAATGAGGACCTCTTTTGTGCATAATGCCCTCTTTTTGCATCGCCGCAATTCATAATTCACAGTTCACATGGATGCAACATATTACCATCATTGTAAAGTTACACATTGTATAATCTGGTGCAGAATCTTAGCCAACGTTTCCAGCTCTGGATTTGGGTGGATACTGATCACATGTCTTCCATATCAAATGAATTTGAAGCATCCCATCTCTGTGCTTCACCTGTCCATCTGCCAAACGTTAAAAAGGGCAAAGGTAATTCAACATGGGGGTGAGGGGAGCAAACTAGGTGGAGACTTAGACGGAGAAGGGAGAAATGAAGCTAGGTGTTCAGCCAGAATGTGGATTCACTGGCCAAAATGGACCAATTTTGGTCCTCCATCCACCTTCTTGCATGGAAAAAAGAGGAGGAATGCCATAGTTTCAGTGCTTCTGTGACCCAGCTGTCTAGCAACTGGGATTCAGCCAGAAAAAGGAAGAAGCAGTGCAGATCAGCAAAGGGAAATCTGCACTATCTCTAATCACTGATTGGAAATATTGATCAACTCGTTAAAATAGTTATCAATGATATGTATACACCCACAAAGACAGAGAATGAGAGAGAGAGAGAGAGGAAGGCCACTATTCTAAATCAGGTACTTAGCTATGTAACCTTAGTTTTGTAGCCAAATAGTATCCCGTAGCCTGGGCCACTAGTCCTAACTTACGAAGCAGTAGCTGCTGCAAGTAGCAGAGGTCTATTCTGTCACTCAGGACACAGCAAATTGACATCCCCACCCACCCCTATCACTGAAGGGACCTCCAGTGCAACAGCCAGGAACAGGATTTCTGTTGCAATTCCTCCTTGCGTCACTGGCAGGAGAGGGGTGGAAACATCAGTCTTCTTCATCCCTAGTTGACAGAAGAACAGACCCATACCCCCCACAGCAGTTTCTGCATGGTAAGTCAGGACTGGGGACTTTTACAGTCACTACATATTCCCTGCCCTATTAAATATGTAGGGATTGTAGATAATAGTTATGAAAGTGTAACTCCTTAAAAATATATGACAGGTCATTTTGAAAGCCAGTTTTTGAAAGCAAAATCAGAACAGAATAATATTGTTTAAATTGTGTCCCAGAAGCTAAGCCTACTTTTCTTTGGGTGGAGGTTCCACAAGCAAGGGATAAGAGTTCCAAAATCAAGGAGCTGCTACAGAGAAAGCCCTGTCTTGTGTAACAAGTTATGTAGCTTTTTGGGGTGGAGGAGCAGTGAACATTATCCCAATGTGAGTAGAGATGAGGATTCAGAAGGTGGAGAAGGAGAGAGCTTAAAGGCCACTCTTTAACCCAATGTAGACAATACCAAGGTAGATGATACAGTGAGCTGACTCAGGCCATTTCCGCATGACACTCTTATAGCACGATGATTCCACTTTCAACCTCCTATGTAATCCTGGGGCGTTTGAGGCCCCTCCCTAAACTGTAAACCCCAGGATTCCATAAGAGGTTGAAAGTAGAATCATCGCGCTATAAGAGTGTCGTGCAGAAATGGCCCCAGTGCACAAGAGACATTCGAAGAGCTCATGAGGAGAAGAAGGGAGAGGGCTGGGTAGGAATACCACACGCATGATGTCAAAAATAAAATAATCTAAATTAATGGCCATTTTTTTAATAAAAAAAAAGGCTTAAATTTATAAATACTTCAGCCAGCCCATTATTTCCCTCTAAATACCTCCTGGAATACATTCAAGCTGGAGATATATGGGTAGATAGATATATTTTTGCTTTGTGCCAAGGCCCGCATAATAGAGCAATGATCGAATTTTATCATTTATCATGTTCAGGAAGGAACACTCCATTTTATGCCAAAGAAAGAAATCACACATAAAATTCTCCGCTTATGATTTTTTTTTTAAACAACCATTATAGTTTTCCTTTAGCAGCTCACATTTCTCTTCATGGGAGAAATTAGTTTGGATCAGAAGGCTGAGGGTAGGGAAAAGGATATGGGGATTATTGTGGAGGAGATAAAAAAAACAGCTCCTCCTTCTACTTCTACTCCTTCTCCTTCTTTTGGACAGCAGTTCCCAGAACTATGGGCTCACTGAGAGACATTGGGAGCTGTATTCTCAATGTTAGTTAGTTCCAGGTTCTGGATCCAATCCAACTCTTGTTCTTCCCCAGTCCGGAATGATGCTCAAGACCCTCCACATCTTTTTTACCTCCTGGTAATGCTGCCTCTTTACACTGTGATGTAAGAAAATATGTTGCAAGGCAATATCCTTTCATAAATAGTGGGACGTGGAGAAAAGCTGCGCAAGCACTACACAACCCTCACACAGAATAGCAACATTGCACAACACACATCAGCAACCAGGGGCTATTGCACAAGCACATTGCTTGATTCACAACTCCAATGAACAATATAGGACACACAACGCCAATGACGGTATTGGATACACAACCACAATGCACAATATAGGATGCATGCCTGTGAGGCCCAAGGTAAGATGTGAAACTGTGATCCACAATGCACAACTGCAATTTGCAAAGCACAATGTGCAGTCACATCATGCAAAGACAAAGGTGCATTGGAACATGCTCTCTGTGCAACTCCACTTTGCTACTATCAGCAGAAACATCTGTTGCACAATAGTGACTTTTTGGCCCTGCACGCATAGCATGGCTTATGCATGTGCCAGACATCATTAATTAGTTTCACTTTCTTCTACATTTTACATTTTTCCTAAAAAAAACAAAACAAAACAAAAACCCTCAGGTTCTTCCCATTGAGTTTTTGATGAAATTTGCAAATGTCAATAAGTTCTTCTCAAAAACACATCAATCAAAATTCTCAGGCCTATGCACAAGCCAAATTCAACAGGTACAGCTATTGCCATGATGGAAAGAGTCTTGTTTAACTTGCAACACTGAAGGTAAGGAGCCTATCGGGGAGGCATGGGGAATCAAAATGGTTGAATATACAAGAACTTTTAAGAACTAAGCACCCAAGGCTCCATGACTGGATGGGTAAATGTGTTTATTTGTCCTTTTGTCTGTCTGTCTGTCTATCTGTCTGTCTGTCTTTCCTCCTTCCCTTTCCTTCCCTTTCCTTCCCTTTCCTTCCCTTCCCTCCCCTCCCCTTGCCCTTGCCCTTGCCCTTGCCCTTGCCCTTCCCTCCTTCCCTCCTTCCCTCCTTCCTTCCTTGGAACTATTTGAAATATCTCCTCCCATGACATTTATGGAAAAATTGGTCAGTTTTGGGAAGCTCTTATCAAAACAATCAAAATCTTGCTCCCATCAGCATCTCTACACTAATCAAAGCAAAATCATTTGCTTTGTATGTTGTATTTTCTATGTAGAAGTTCATGCACAACTCTGTCATATAAACCTATTACAGGTTTGAAATGTAGAGAAGTTCATAAAAAAAGGGAGTAGGTACGTATACACATGCACACACATATGGGAGCTATAGTTCAAATGGGGTAATAGACTGGGGAATATGTGAATGACCATTTTCAGCACCATCTATCAAACCACAATTCCCAGGATCCTTTGGGGAAAGATGGGACAGTTAACCTGGAATGAAATCAAGAATGAAACTAAGAAGCAGTAAGACGAAATCATGTGAATTTTATGCACCTTAGAGGCTAGGAGAGAAGGAAGGGACAATGAGCATGCAAATAGAAACTCATAATCTTTTCTAGACTGCAGAATATTTCACAGTTCTTATGAAGTGGAATGTAGGTGTTGTTATTCCAGAGTCTTTAGATCTGTTCCCTGTCTCTGTGCCCATTCTTTTTCCTATCTCTCTTCTGATGGAGACAAGCCTCAGTTTTGTAACATTTCCTTCCCCATAGCCCCCCTTCCTAGCATTCCCTGAGCTGTGATTGGCTGCCTTCACCTAGGCTTGCCCAGCTCATCGTTCACTGACACTTTCAGGACTACAGCTCCCAGCAACTCCATAAGGACCTGGTGGGAATTCTGGAGCTGTTGTTCAGAAAAGAATACCATTTCTCAGCTCTGCTACCAAGACTGTGGTTATATTGATATGCTCTCTGAGGTATCTAACAGAACTGGAGAAGAAGGACCCAAAGCAGTGGGGTGGGGGCAGGGGAAAGAGGGAATCCCAGCAAGGTCAGTCCTAAAAGGTGATTGCTGGAAATGCTAGACAATTGCTGTCTTCTCTGTCTTAGCTGAGCTTGTCTTCCATTGTCAGATTCGCTTAACAGCAGATGCATTCTTCCAGATGCTGAAGGCTGATGCCGGCGGGCTGGCAAAGCAGTCAGTCAGAAGGGGAGGGTGTGAATGAGATGGCAGGGCACTTGGGTGGAATGGTGGGTGGGGCAGGACACAGCGGGTGATGGTTGAGAGAGCTGTCAGATCCCATCCTGTCACAGGTGGCTGGCTGTCAGCCATGCTGCCTGACCTGTCAGGACTTCAGACAATTCCTTCCTGCCTTGGAGTGGCACATGAAAGGTGGCAGCTGCCTGTGGACAAGAGCCACAAGCTGCCCCAAATTCCCTCCGCCCTGCCTTGCTGCTGGGAATAATCCCAGATTTCTGAGCTCTATCTGTGGCTGCTGAAGGCTTCAAGGCCAGTGGAGCACGGAGTCTCCTCTGGAGGTTAATCTGAACTTTAAAGGTGCTGTCCAGGGTCCTGTACTCCCTCAGTCAATTCAGCACCTTTGCTATCTGCTTTCAAGTTTGGGCTAAAACCCAGTGTGGATTCATTACCTCACTGATATGAAAGTTGCCACCTATAGATTTAGGAGATAAATCTTTTTGACGCAGGAGAAGAACCTTAAAAAAATTATCTTAACATGCCTCCAAAAGTTACTTTAAAAAGTAACAGGGATACATCACTCATTACACCAATAAAGTAACTCATTTCTATTTGTTGTATTACTTTTGAAATGTGACTTCTCATTACTGTGGGGAAAGTCATTTGTTACAGGTAAGTTGGAGACAGAATAATTTTTTGTCCTAATTACACTATTGCTTAGGATTGCCTTGTTGTGTAGTCGTTGTAGGTTAGGAGAGATAGATTTGCCATAACATTATAGGTTGTATATAGTGCACAAAAAGAGGAGACCATTTAAGTTTATGGACGCAATTTTCCACTGAGGATATTTCGGTACTACACTGTTATAGTGCTGTTATTCCACTTTCAACATTCTGTGGAATTTGAGGGTTTATAGTCTCCTGAGGCCAAAGAGCTCTCTGGCTGAGAATTCTAAGTGCCCCTCCCTAAACTGCAAACTCCAGGATTCCATAGGATGTTGAAAGTGGAATTAATAGCACTATAACAGTGTAGTGCAGAAATGGCCTAAATTTCTCCTTTAACAAAGCAATAAGTAATTTTAGCAATTTTCTTCCTGCTGTGAAGAAGTCTTTGAAAATCAGACAATTCAGGACTTCTTCTACACAAAACTCACACATAGCTGTTTTTCACAGAAAACAGCATTTTTTACACAGGAGATTTTTTCTGCATGGAAAATATATTTCTACACAGAAAAATTACTTTCACTGCAGAAAAAAAAACCCTGTTTCTTGTGCTGTCTTCTATGCAAACCAACCACATGTAATTTTGAGCAGAATAAATCCCAATTACAGCAAGTTCTGCACAGGAAATTGTCTTTTTTTCTCCCAGAAGAAATAATATTTCTGCATGGAAATTTTATTTTCTGAGCAGAAAAGGGCATTTCGTGAGCAAAACAACCACATGGGAATTTTGTTTGGAGTAAGTCTCAAAAAGGTGAAGATTCTCATCTGTCCAGGATTCTTTGTATTAGGGTTTCCCAACACTCAGAAAACATAATTTTCAACACTTTTCAAATATTTTAGAATATTCTTTCCATCTTTTTTTAAGCCTGATAATGGGGAAGGAAGCTAGACCTGCCTATACGCGCACTAAAATGGGAGAGTGAAAACTTAGGCCCTTTCCGCACGAGGCGACTGAATCGCTCCGTGCTGTTACTCACCAGTTCTTCTTGGCTCGAAGCAGTGCGGACTCTCCCTTAAGCCCTTCTGCAGGGCTCCTCCATTTGGTCCAGGGCAAATTGGAGCAGCGTGAGGTCTGTAGATCCGCACTGCTCAGGCTTACAAAATGACGGCTTCCTGTTCTTCGTGGGTCCAGACCAACCCCTGACACTGACCACGGCCACAGCCCACCCTCCGCTGATCGCAGGCTCGCATTGGTGCGAGCCTGCGCACCTGCAGAAGTGAGCAGGAATGCAATGGCGCACTCAGAAGATTGAAAGACCGGATGTTTCCAGTCTTCACTTAGCGCACTGGATGACCATTGGGGGTGTTTTGGATCGGACTAAGGTGCGGAACTAAGGTAAATAGTCCAAACTTAGTCCAATCGAAGGTGCGGATGACCTCTATGAGAGGACGCCTTGGCCCGTCTTAACTTCCCCATGAGGAAAGGGTCTTAGAGAAGGAAGGGAGAAGGGGATTACCTCTCTTTCCCACTGGACCTTTAATGGAATTGCACACTTAACATTAGTAGTAGCACTAATATAGTGATAGTAATAGTACTACTAGTAATATTTCTGTTGTTCTGTGCCTTCCAGTTATTCCCAATTTATCGAGACCTGAAGATGAACCTATCATTGGGTTTCCTGGGGCTCAGAGTGTGTCACACTCCCAAGGACACCCAGTGAGTTTCCACGACCGAGTGCGGAATGGAACCTTGGTCTCCGGGATTGTGATCGAAATGCTCAAACCACTGCACACTGGCACACTGGCTTTCACTACTATTTCTATCCTACCTTTTTTACCCAGTTCAAAAACTCACAGCAGCTTCTAACAAATTTTAAAAAATCATCATTACAATTCACAAGATACAAAAGTTAAAAAAGAGATTAAACAATCAAAAAACGAAAACCAGATTAAAACATACATCATTAAACACGCACATGTGCCTGCACACATAGCAGCATGGCACTTAGCAAGATCCAGCTCATTGTTTCGTTGAAAACGGGCCTTATACAGTCAGTTGTCAAAGGCCTATCAGAAGAGAAAAGTCTTGTTTTGGTCTGCAAAAAGAATGTAAGGAGGATGCCAGTTTGGCTTTTCTGGGAAGGGAATTCCAGAAGGTAGAATATGGTCTTTCAAATGAGGTTTAAGGATTCAAATAAGGAATAAGCAAGGAAGGAAGCTGTCAGGTAGGATCATTCTATTCATCTGTTTAGTTCCATATTGTCTACGCTACCTGGTAGCACTTCTCCCAAGCTTCAGAAAAAGGCCTTTTCCAGAGCTACCTAGAAATACCAAGGACTGAATCTAGGGCCTTTTGCCTGCAAAGCATATACTCTACCGTTGAGCTATAAACCATCCCCAAGGTGAGATTCTGGCACCTTGGTCAATGAAACACAAGAAGTTAAGCTTAGAATATAATTTATCATCTCATCTTGTCTGATCAATAGACAAGGATTGGCTATCTACTGTGCTCCCCTCCCCCACCACAAAAAAAAATCTTGCTCATAGACAAGATCTTTACATTTGCGGTCAATTTAAATCTGGCAAAAATTCAAAATAGTTGTTCCTCCGGAGAGCACGCTCGTTACAAGATAGATCACTGCCTGCCGAGGTGTTTGAGAAAAATCTATCACCAGCATCGGAGTTCAGCATTCTTCTATGGAAAATATAGGGACATTTCACAAAGTGAACGTCTTTGCATTTGTAGACAAAATAAAGTACAAGATCTAGCATGTTATTTATTTCAACGGCTGCTGTATAGACAGTCGAGGGAGAGGAAGAGAAATGTATTTATTATGTTACAACCCAATTATCAGGCTTCACAGAGGACCAGAAAATCTGTTATCTTCTTTCGGACAAAAGACTTCTGTGTAACATATAGGCCAGTTCTCTGTCTGTGGAAGTGGTGAAGACAAGCTGGACATGAAGACAAAGATAAAATAATGCCTCTTCACTCTTCTCTTAAAGGCAGCCATGGGGTCAGGTGGGGCAGGAGAATTAGCCTTCCTACCACATACAGATGCTGCTTCCCTGACCCAAGTTACCTACACTTCCCAAGGTATAAGCTGAGGAAGGAAACACGTACAGGCCGCTGTGTCACTGAACTTGGAAAATATACATTTTGGACTACAGCTCTCCAATTCCCCAGCCAGCATGATGAGCCAAAGGGGGATTCTGGGAGCTATAGTCCAAAAGATAAGTTTCCTGAGCTCTGTGCGCAACTTGCATTTGTAGTCCAACAAGAGGACTTTGCCAAATTCTGCCATACAGGAGCCAAGAGCTGGCATTCCGTTTGGGGCAGAAAGATGCATCAGTTGCACTATACATGCAAGGGAGTTTATAGTCCTCCCTCCACATTTATGGGTTTGAACTTCATGAATTTGATTATTCACGAGACATGTGCTTGCCTCCCTCCATCATTCTCCTCCTCCCATTCCTTTGTATTCTTTACCCCAGGCCTGTAAGGTTTGTGTTAAATGGGCATTTCTTTTTTTTTTTTTTCCTTTTGGGTGAGCTCCCCCAACTGCTAGAGGCATGTCCTCTCTACCATATGGCTGCACATGCTGCGGTGTAATGGTCACTGAATGGTCAAGTGCTCCCTTTGCTCCTACCTCTCCCCTCTGGGAGGAAACGCCTGTTTCAAGATGGTGACTGGAAATAGCTAGAATACCAGAACTTGGCACTCTGCTCTTCTCCCCCTCTGAAAGGAAAGTACCAGTAAGCCCTCTACCTTGGCTATTTCCGCACAGCACTGTTACAGTGCTATTATTCCACTTTCAACGTCCTGTGGAATCCTGGGGTTTGCAGTTTAGGGAGGGGCATTTAGAATTCTCAGCCAGAGAGCCCTTTGGCCTCAGTGAACTACAAACCCCAGAATTCCACATGATGTTGAAAGTAGAATAATAGTACTATAACAGTATAGTGCAGAAATGGACCTTGTCTTTTTTTTCCCTCCAGGAGTGCCTGAGCCAGAAGCAAGGGAATGGGAGGGGGAGTTCTGGAGACAAATGGGAGGGGATTGTGAGGGGGGTTATTTGTCATTTTTCTACTTTTGTGAGGGTCCTGCACTCTGAATCCTCACAAATGGGGAGGGGCCACTCACCATAGTGCAATAGATGCCTTGCTGCAGACAGCAGCAGGAGCAGAGCTGAACATACTACAGTGAGAGTACACGTTGCAGTTGGATACAGCTTTACAAGATGCATTTCAATCTAGAGGATTTTTTAAAAATTATGGACTTTAAATTTTGTTGATTGTTTTTAATGTGCATTGGTCTTCTACCCTCTTTTAAGTGGTGTTCCCTACCTTGGTCCAGAAAAGAGAAGAAGATAGGAAACATGATGGTGACAACAACAACAACAACAACAGGAAGATATGCATGGAAAAGTGGGAAACAGCTGGACAATGGTGTCACAGAGAAGAGAGAGTGACAATGTGAGGATACCCAGAAGGCCCAGGTTTAGCTCAGTTCCTGATGTTCCTCACCCCTCTGTTAGAGTATTCCTCAATACAGGGCCCTCATACCTATTGTGTGACTGGAAGTAAATTATAGAGCGGCTTGCTGTGATTGCAGCCATCTCCTCCCTCCCCATCCCGTCTGCCCTGCTCTACAGGCCTGTCCTCTAAGCCATCCATTCCTCCCAGGAGCACAACAGTTCCTATCAGTCTCCTTGCAGCCCCCTCACAACTCATCTCCAACCTGCCCAGCTTTCTCCCCCCCCCCCCCGCCTCCCCTGGGCTGTCTCCAATCAGAGCAATTGCCCATCATGGAGCTGCTATTCATTTAGCCTTCATCACGGCTCCCATTTAAAAGCAACAAAAATGATTGAGGAGCCAGGAGGGAGTCAGCTATCAGGACAGATTAGCGGGGCTAAATACCAAAAGCTCATCTGAGGGGGAAGAAGTGGCAGGACCGAACGGAATGGTTGGTGAATCTCTCCAGAGAGTGGAGAGGGGAGAGGAAAAAAATTTAGCCTAGTTTGCTTCTCCAAGAGAATAGCCTTGTGCTATTGTCCTAATGGGTCCTGCACCCCTTCTGCAAACTGTCAGCATCCAGGGAGAGGGAGCAGGAAAATCCCTGGTGAAAGAAACAATTCAGGTTGAACCAGGAAATCAAGGTCACAGAACCAGGCTGGGAGGGAGCCCATTATCCAAAAAGAAAAGGCTTTCGTCCATTTCTTCCAAAGTGAACCCCAGTATTTTCCTGTCTCCAGCTTGGTATAGTGGTTTGAACATTGGACTAGGACTCTGGAGAGCAGGGTTTGAATCCTTGCTTGGACATGAAAACCCATTGGCTGACCTTGAGCAAGTCACACCCTCACAGCCTCAGAGGAAGGCCATGGCAAACCCCTTTGAATAAATCTTGCTAAGAAAGCCCCTTGATAGGGTCACTTTAGGGTTGCTGTAGCTTGGAAACGACCTGAAGCCACCCAACAAAAACTGCTGTGGGTTGCCCATTTCTGGCGGTATGGATTCTACTGTGTTTGCACTTTCAAAGGGCATATGTGCCCTGGCTTTGGGGAAAGGGTGGTCATAGAGTTTGGGGGAGAGGGGTACTGCCCATATAACCCCTAAAATGAGATGCACACAGAGCAGGGTGGGCAGTGTACGCAGTGTACAGTCCCTGAACCCTAACACTGCAACCCTTAAAGCTCTCTGCCACCCAAAATCTCCCCAATCCCCCCCCCCCATTGAGGAAAGGAATATGCACCATGAAGCTCTAAATCATTTCAGTCTCTGAACATCCCCTCCCCCAAAAACTAAATGTTGTTTAACCAAATGTTGGCCACAATGGCTGCTGGAAGAGAGCTCTCACAGCTTCTGGTTTCCCTTTTGACCAGTATATGGCTGAAAACAGTGGTCTTTGGGAGCATGGGCACGTTGGTGTGGCCTATGTGGGGGTGGGGGATGGCAAAGGAAAACTGGTATCTGAACAATTGCCCACCCTGACTTAGATACTGCAAAGGAGGGTGTTGGATGGGAAACTAGGCGTAGTGGGCTCCACCTCTGGAAATCCATTGGCTTTGCATTTGGTAATCCTCATCTGCCAGTGATGCAGGGCGAGGAAAGAAGACTGCTTGCTCTTCATCTCAGCAGAGGAAGAGAGAGAGAGAGAGGTCTCTGTAGGGTGAATGCATGCATGGGAAGTTCTGGCACTGTTCACTCCATGACCACAAACATCCTGTATCCCTCACCTATTCCTTAGGTAGCCCCTGAACCCTCCCTTCCCATTTCACTCTGCCACTTATGGGGAAAAAAGATGCTGCCCCTTAGCTCCCAAGTTAACCCATCTCCCCCTGATTCTAGAGACCCACTTAAAAGAATAACCTTGAGGGAAGTCACTGGGGATGGGAGAGGCAAAGGCAATCCCCGTTTCTGAGACTAGTGTTGTCTTTTCACCACCAGCAGCAGTGGGGAAACAGCCACTGGGCATCGATGATCCCTGGAAGGATGAAAGATGCTTTCATATCCACCACCACCACCCAGAGATCGCTAGACCTCAGGGGAGAAGCAAGGGAGGTTTGAGTTCCAGAAATGTCGTTCTAATGACTCCACTTGCATAATGTTTCCATTCTCGGCCAGGTTCTGTCTCTGCCATCCCACCTTAATTACACGACAGCAGAAGAAATTCATTAAAAGCACTTCATATTGCTGTTCAGAAACAAATAAGGACTCTCGTTAATGCCGGCACAAAGGGGACTGTGCTACCAAGAAAATTAAAACTGTGTTAATATATAACAGTTTTAATTTTCTTACAAATATAGCCCCCTTTGCACAAGCCTTCAGGGGAACTTAACATTTGTTTTTGGAGAGCAACAACATGAAACATCTTTTGCAAGTTTATTTGATGCTTTGCTTTTGCTTTTATACAATGAGCTGCAGGGTGTTCTTTTTCTTTCTTTTTTTCATCTGCTTGTTTTCACAATGCTGATTTCTCCCTATCAGCGTTGTTTAAAAACAGCAGACAAAATTTACTCTAGCTCATTCTGCAAAACTAAAGTGAAGTAGCAAATAATCCCTTCACACCCTTCTTAACTGCTGAGGATTTCTCATGCAGATATAAATGAATGGGCATGCAGCTGAGCTATCAGTGATATAATTGCAACAGGAAAAGAACAGAAGAAGAAGGAACAAGCTCTGAATCAATAAATGTGTAACAGTAAAACCACTTTACCTCATGCTTTTCCAAAATATTTCCAAAGAGAAAATCTCCCACAAGCACCATGAAAAATGCATGCTTTTCTGGTTCCATTAGAACCCTTAACCCTAACCCAAACCAAGAAGACAAATTCTCTTCCTACAACTTCAGAGAGGAAATGCTACTGTCGTCAAACCAGCTCAGACCTTGAAGTTGAATTCTACCCTTAGCGCCTGAATAGGTTGTCATATTCTAGCTTCCCAAATCTACATTTTCTACATTTTTCATTTCATTTCGTGCAAATGATGTAATGGGGTTGGAAAGTGTCAAGCAATTGCATTTCTACTTCTTTTCTAGTCTAAATCATCTCGAGAAACATAGTTGTTGTTGTTTTAAAAGGAAACTTGGGAGAAGCAACCAGCTAATGGGACAAATGGGCACCACATAGTCTGGCAAGAATATTTATTGTTATATTTATTTGTTTTGTTTTTTTAAAAAAGGCATGCAGTACACAACCCTAAACCTCAGAGAGGAAATGATGGCCTTCTTTAAGCCAACCTAGCAAAGGAAGTTGTACTTTCTTCTTATTGTCTCAAGAAGAAGGTACCTTATCTTACAATTTCAGGTAAAAAGTACCATCTTCATTCTAGTGCAAAGGCATATGCCCTTTACTTCTAGCTTCAAGGACCAACTGCCACTGTCTTCATTCAAGTTCCAAACAGACAGTCTTAACAGAATTTCAGGATTCCAGAATGGAACATGTCAGTAGTCCTACACTTGATAATAGAAAAGAAAGTTTTGGCCGATGTAACCACAGATCACAAGAACCTGAGTTTGTCCTGCAAAAAGGCACATCTTCACTGGAGTACTCAAAGAGCTATCCTCCCCAAAGAGTCAGGAGCCAGCCCTGCCCAATTACAAATCCAAATGCTTCTTTCATGGCATAGATGGGGTCTTGTTTACACAATCCTCTGCTAGAAAGCAAACATAAGATTCCTTGTAATATATCATCAATGCATCAACTTGATATCTGGATTTCCTTTTGCTTCATGCCAATAACTCAGGTTATGCGCACCATTCCAAGAGATCCTTTGTGTGTCCAAAATGGAAATCTCAGAGGATGCCCACAAATACTTCTTTGCATTCAGTCTACAGAAAGCTTATCCTCCTGAGACCGCTTATTTCACTCTTCCATTATGTGAGTTAGCTAGGGTCCTGCCTTAGCTAACTCAGTTCCCCTTCTGTGTCCGTTTGCCATCAGTATGCCAGGAAACCAAGGTTTCTAATTCCAGGAGCCTTGATCTCATACCTGATGCTCAGTCTCTCATAAAAGAAGCCATAGGAAGAAGATATGGTTCCATCTTTGGATGCCTGGGTCTCATATCAGTGGCCATCAACTTGGTGTACCTGCTTATTCTTGAGTCAAAATCCCAAGATGTTATCTTTACAACTTCAGACTTGGGTAGCACTGCGTACATGTCTGGGGCCAGGTCGTGGAGCTGGGAGAGGAACGCTGCTGTCCATGGTACTGATAGGCTAGAGAAAATTGGAAGGAAAGAGAATATCAGTCAGAAAAGTGCTGACTGAAAAGTGGATAAGGAAGTTAAAATTCAATGAATTGCTCCAGGTTCTTTTTTTCATGGGATTTGCTAGAAGTAGGATGGGTGAGATTTTCAGTTCATTTTGAAGTAATCATAAATTACAAATTTCTTGCTATCTAGGATGGAAAGAAGATTTTAAAACCTGAATGTAGGAAAAATCAAGACTCACGGATTTGCACAAACAGGGCTAGGGTTTGGACTCTTTGTCTCTTAAATGTCCAGGAAAGAATCCCTGTGTATTCAGCCATGATAATGCTGACTTAAGGTTGCCTGCATTTTTTTTTTTCTGAAAAGTTTCTCAGCCTTAACACCTCTGTGATTGCCGAGCACAACATCAATCAATCCACACGAGGAATAGATGTACCAGTTGAATTTCCTGAATGTAGATGGGGCAGAATTTCATCTCAATTTTTTTTTAAAGACTATACTCCAAATCCAAACATTCTTTGTGTCCAGGAGGGAAAGAACTTGAGGTAAATGTAGAATAAATTGAAAGTGGCAATACGCTTCTCGAACCTACTTCCTTATACTCTTATCTAGGAGCTGTACCTTAACAAAGTGTTTGCCACAGGACTTACCAATGAAGTTGGACCTCCATATTTGCACAAGTGTTTCTCATAGGTGATGGCATAGATATCTGAGTCTCCAGATGACCAACAGGAATTTCTCCAAGAAGGGTCATTTGACTCCAGCTTGTTACCGTTGGGAAACTAAAATGACATTGAGAGGCAGGGTTGGGAGAGAAGTTCCATTAGATAATGGAATTTTTTTGCCATTTGTATTGGCCAGTTTCCTAGATACGGACATGAAGTCACACACATAAACTGCAATAATGTTGAGCAATTAAAATGCTTGACACTTACAAAGAGAAACAAGATAACCAGCAGTCAAAAATCATTATCCAGCACTCAACACTCCAAATTTCTAAGTGGTAAAATGGCATATCCATTAAACAGGAGACTATAATTCAATCTAAAACCTTATTAAAAAGAAGTTTGAATTGGTCCTTAGTATTGTTAATGGTGGTGTCTCACAGATCTGTTGAGGAAGGCTGTTCCAACCAAGTGGTATCATCACTAGTCACCAAAGTCACATTATTCAGCTCAAGGCACTTGGGAAGGTTTCCAAAAGATCATAGAGGTCAGGCAGATTCATATGGGAGAAAGTGGTCCTTTACATGTCATGATCCTAAATCATTTTTTAAAAAATGACAAACAAGGCTAGGGAAGTCGCAGGTTTCCACATACTGAACTTCAGTTTCTATCAACTCTAGCCACAGACGAAGCATGATGGGAATCACAGTTTTTCAACATCTGGTGAGTCAAAACTTCCCATTTTTGGGTTGATGGTTACAATCAGTAGTTCAGTCCGGTGCAGGGCTTACAGTGTTGATCTGAGATGCAGGTTCCCATCCATACACTGAGCCATAAAATGGGACACTTTAGGTCAAAAATAACTCACAGCCTGCCTACCTTACCAGATTGTTAGCTGCATACTGTGGGGAGGAAGAGAGCTGCGCACACACACACCTTTGATTTCATTGAAGGAAAGGGGGGACACATAAGTAACAAGTGAATAACTACATGAAATTAACTTGGCAGGGTCATTTCCCTCTTGCATGCTTCTTGTTTGATGGTGATACCATTAAATGGTGGCCTTGGGCACAAGCGAATAAGCGAACAGAGGTCACCCAGTCAACAGTGGAAGATCCATACACCTTCCATTGCCTCAAAAGCCCATTTTCCAAAGAATATGTTCACAAGTTCAGCACTGACTCAAGGGATGGGGAAAGGAAGGAAAGAACATGCATCTCTGAACCAGCTATTGCATCTACCGGTAGGTTTTATTGCATGTGTATATGTGTGTGTGTGGTAGGGACTCAATGTAGTATAGTGGTGTTGGAATAGGACTTTGGAGATCAGGGTCCAACCCCACCCACAGCCATGGAAATCCACTGGGTGGCCTTGGGCAATTCACACTCTCTCATCCTCAAAGAAAAGCAAAAGCAAACACTCTCTGGACACACTTTTGGTCAAAAAACTCCATAATAGCTTCACCTCAGGGGTACCATAAGTCAGAAACAACTTGAAGGTATATAACAACAATAACAGCAACAAGGGACTCAGCACATTTAACTAATCAATGTAGGTTTTTGTGTTTTCCTGTAAAATACTCAGTACCGCCAAGCAGCAAAAGCTGTACCAATGGATAGATTCTTTGGGTCTTTGTGGTCATTCAGCCTGTCTGGCTGCACTTGCTTTGTGTATGTGCTTAACTTCACAAAAACAGAAAGCCACTAGTTTTTCACACACAGAGAAGAATTTTATTCAAAGCAAAGTGCTGAAACTGTGTCCACAGGGAAAACAAAGGCCCTTTCCACACCGGGGGAGGGGTGAACACGCGGGGAAATGGGGCGGCGCACGTGGGACGGAGCTTACCATGAAGCGGGAGGCTCCGTCCCCACGGGGAGCAGCATGAATTCGCCGCTCTGCACGGTGGCGGCATTCAGGGGTGCTCGGAGGTACCAAAAATGGCGGCCGGCATCTTCCGGTGGCACTCCGCCAATCGGGGCAGCGCGCCAGCCAGAAGCCCGCCCCCAGGCAGCTCTGCAGGGACGCGCTACCGCGTCCCTGCAGTTCTGCACAGGGTGCTGCGATGGAGTAGCGCGCACAAGGTTTTATAAAAACCACTTGAAAGGTGGTTTTTATAAAACACAGAGCACCACCCACGTGGCCGCGCGAAGGCGGTGTGAGGTTTAGAACCTCCCTTTTTTTGTCCGCCCTAGCACACCCCACGGTGAAGACGACCTCCGTGTCCGGTCGTTGCACTGCGGGGTTTTACCTCCGTGTGGAAATGGCCAAAGATCTCATTTCGTGTTCTAAGAAAGAGACCCTAAGAGTGGTGGAGAATCCTTGAGGTGTCATCTCACTGTAGCAAGATGGACAGTCTTGACTAGGATCTCAGCAATAGCAAAAATTTCTATACATCCTTAACACGTCTGTGTATACATGTGCATGAAAACACACAGGGGAATGAGAGAGAGAATACATATATACCATTGATCTCACCTGACGTGACAGATAGTGCTGCTGATTCTCAAGTGGAATTTTCTTGTTCTTTGCTGCAAAGGATAAAGTCACCATCACTATGATTTTTCATCAAGGGCCTGACCATCCCTTCATGCTCAACAAATTCATAATGGAAAATGAACCAGGCATCTCTTTTTACCTATTGCCTTTTGCTTAGCTATGTGTACAGCCAAATCCTGGATGGTAGACACCATGACAACTACCTTTCACTTTCAACTGTGACTACAGGGCCACATATTTTTTTTTCTCTTAAATACTACAAGTGAGGCCTGCAGTAAAAGGTTGCAGTATGAAATGCTCCTATTTGTGGTTTCATTCAGGCATCTATGCCTCCTCCCAGAATACAGGTATACCTCAGTTAACAAAGTATATGTGTTCCTGGGCATTATCACTTCAACAGAAATGTTGGTAACAAAGGCAAAAAAAAAAAAAAACATGGAAAGAAGAGGGATAGGCTCCTATCCCACTAAAACCAAGAGGATCTTGAACATCTTTCAGCAGACATTTCATTCAGAACTTAAGCTATGCGTGTGTGAAATGAAACAACCAGGTCAGGTCAGCATTACACGAATAAACAAACCAGATCAGGGCACAGAGAGGAAAAGGGGATGGGTTGGTATGGTAGCCCTATGCTTCCAAAGGTTTAATGAAGGGCAGTGATTCAGTGCCTTATACTGATTGTCGAGGAAAAGATTCTACATGGACTGAATCCGTTTGATAATGTGACGCTTTTGAATCTAATTGGCTGAAGGAAAGGAAAATGATGGTAGTCATTCCCTGATTTTATACTTCTCTTCCGATTGGTCAGCATCAGATTTCTGGTGAATCCAAACTCTTTGTTTTTGACTGGCCTACACAGCACAGCTCACCTCTGCGACGGCAGGTCAGCCAAATCAGCCAGACCAGCAAGAATAGGAGGGCAACAATCAGAAGCATCCCAACGATGGATCCAATCACAATTCCAGCAATGGCACCACCACTCAAGTGTGAATCTGCAAGGAAGAAGAAGGAGGGAGAAGGCAGCATTAAAAACACAGGGATCCCAACCAGGCTTGCAAAAAGGTCCTCCCTTTTTTTTTCAACTACAGTTCCCAGAAAGCCCCACCTCCTTCCCCACATGAGCAGTTCTTCAGTGGCTGCCACAAAAACCATTGCCATTGCATGCAGCTGGTTTTGTTTGCCCTTAGTGTCACCATCATCAACCAAGGCTATTTCCGCACTGCTGTTATTCCACTTTCAACATCATGTGGCATTCTGGGGTTTGTAGTTTACTGAGACCCAAGAGCTCTCTGGCTGAGAATTCTGAATGCCCCTCTCTAAACTGCAAACCCCTGGATTCCATAGGATGTTGAAAGTGGAATAACAGCACCATAATAGTATAGTGCAGAAATGGCTTGACTGTTAAATTGTGATGTCATCACATTAATTATATTCTTCGTAACCGCCTGAGTTTACTCATGCAGGAATCATTCTCCTCGCTCTCAATTGGCTTAACCTCCCTTCATTGCAGTCAGATCCTCATCTTGGAAAAGTTACCTTTTTGGACTATAGCTTTAAGAATCCTCCAGCCAGCATATATATTTTTGTTGTGGTGGTGTGCCTTCAAGTCGTTTCTGACACATGGCAACCCTATTGCAAGGTTTTCTTGGTAGAAACCAATTTGCACATAGTCTGTTTCCCCTGCCTTCCTCTGTGGCTGAGAGAGTGTGACTTGCCCAAAGTCACCGAGTGGTTTTCCATGGTCAAGCAGGGATTTGAACCCCGGTCTCTCATTAGCTCTCTTAAACCTGTTTTAATTCACAGGGATCTGAGCTGTAGGGATTTATCACACCATACTATTGTCGTGGTATTATTCTACTTTATCAGCTATGGCAACATCCTATGGAATCCTGGGGATTTGCAGTTTAGGGGGGGCACTGAGAATTCCCAACTAGACAGCTCTTGCGCCTAAGTAAGCTACAAACCCCAGAATTCTACAGAATTTTGCCGAGACAGTTAAAATGGAATAATAATGCTAGAACAGTACAGTGTGATAGGGTTAGTAATCTGTCATAGGTATCTGGAATTCAGTCACACTAGACATCTGTAATCCACTGGAATCAAACTATTCAGTGCTCTCGTTGTCGTGTGACTTCAAATCACTTCTGAGTTATGGCGGCCTTAAGGCAAACCTATCACAGGGGCCATTTCCACACAAGACTGTTATAGCGCTATGATTCTGGGGTTTGTAGTTTTGGGAGAGGCCAACAGGCCCCTCCCAGAAGTGCAAACCCCAGGATTCCATAGGATGTTGAAAGTGGAATCAAAGCACTATAACAGTCTCATGCAGAAATGGCCTGAGTGTTGTAGAAAGAAAATATGGCACTGAGATGGAAATAGGGGACGATGGCCATTCATATGACTGAAAAAAGGCAAGTAGTCATATAGTTTTAGGGGCTTCAGGGAAAAATGTTCCTGATCCTCTGATCGCAGTAATTTTGACCACAAAATTAAAACAGGAGAAGACTGGGTAAAGGTCTACTTTATGCTACTTTATGCTAGAGATCGTTGTTTTTAACAACTATGGTAAAACATTTTAACTGGCGGTGGAGTGCTTTTTTAAAGCAGTAGGTGTGAACGCTGAGCACGAGTGTTGAATTATGTTAAACCATTCAAAATGTTCCCACTGCCTTTCTGTGCATTGCAGTCCCCCTAAAACCTGGCTCTTCTGTGCTCTTTCCCCTTAACCATATTTGTCACAGTCACTGTTGTGGTCACCTGGGGTAAGTAAACATTCCCTTCAGGAGACCAAACTTGGAAGCTTTTGTAAATTAGATATTTCCCCACCCCCCTCTATTTCAGGCTTTTTAAAAAAAATGTTTCAGCAAATGGCTCCAGCTCTTACAGACTCTCACTGGAAAGCAGACAAAAACTATGGCTCTTACCTTAACCTTCATACCATGTTACATTAACTGAATCTAGTAGTGTTAGTATTAAAGTTAATCCATTTTACATTAATTCAGATTTTTTTTTTTACTTGGTTTAGTGACAATTATAAAATTAATCCATGGTGATAATAATTAGCAATGAATTATCAAAGTGATAATTTTTAATTTATTTTACTGATCCAGAGGATGTTTTTTTCAGCCACCTCCAGACTATGGAATGACCTGCCAGAAGAGGTTCAACAGCTGGGTACACTGCTAGAGTTTAAAACAGCACTGAAGATCACTTTCTTCTGGCAGGTTTATCCACGCGATTTTTAAATTATGAATATTAAAGTCTGCAATTATTGTTTTTAGTATGTATTGGTTTCATATGTATGCTCTTTTAACTGTGTTACATGTTTGATTTGTTGTTGCATCTCAATCCATAGGGAGAGGTAGGTAAGAACGAATAATATTATCATTATCATTACTTAGACATGGATTTTTTGGGGGTGCACATGCATGTATTATTGGCAGGCTAGGACATTTTGTTATGGGCCAGGAGGTTTACTAACTCTAGTTGCAAGGCTATCTAAAACACAAATCCCTATGGACCACATGTCTCCTAAAGTCAGGAATACACACCTGGTGGCTGGAGGATTTGAACATGAGATGCATTGCCAGCTTGGGACCCCAAGTGAGGCACAATCTGGAAGGAATATGGAGTTTGGGGCTGCAGTCCCATTATAGTAGTAGATCTGTTGGTAGCACCTAGGACTTCCACTGTCATCCATTCCTCACCAGAACGGCTTTGCTTAGGGCTTTGCATCTGGATCCAAAAGCTGGTAACCACTGATCCCTTGGGAATCATCCAATCCAAATAAGCAGAACCAGGATGAGGTCCATGAGACAGTGTCCAGTTAGAGATGGAGGGACCTGCCAAGAGAAGGGAACTCACAGTCAGTACAGATAAGAAACAACCTCTGCTTGGGACCAAAACAAATGCAAGAATAAGTGATCAGTGAGCCCAACCCCTAGTTTGGGATTTATTTATTTGTTTATTTAGATGATAACTAAATAAGTTGTGCTCTTCCTCTAAATTAGTTGTGCTCTTCCTCTCTCTTTCTCTATCTCTCTGGACCATTATGGAAAACTGATGAAGGCAAACTCAGGCCCACAAACCTAGGAGAACACCTGTCAGGGTTTATTTCGTCAATGACCCCTTCAGATTTGGTGCTATCTGTA
Source organism: Iguana delicatissima (assembly GCA_948472985.1). Taxonomy (NCBI): domain Eukaryota; kingdom Metazoa; phylum Chordata; class Lepidosauria; order Squamata; family Iguanidae; genus Iguana; species Iguana delicatissima. Next base: position 70,604 of record CAOKZL010002235.1, read on the forward strand.
TAACTCAGTACAGCCCTTTCTGGATTTGAAACGGTCGATTTAAAATGCTTAATGGGTTTCTCCCCCACCCCTCATCTTCCATCAAGTGGTTTATCATCCCTGGTCTAATTCAAAAGGGATGCTCTTCTGTGAATTTTGTACTTTCTGGTAATGACTTACTGCCAAAATTGAAAATTGCCAAAAATGATGGACAGGCATTCCCTACCTTTTCAAGTCCAGCCAGACCTTCAAACATTACTGTTAAAAAGGAATTGGTTACTGTTATAAGGTCCAAGGACCAAAGAATCAGTTGGTTGATGCAATACAGACCTTCACTGGAATCCTGTATCACCTTGTACTTAACATATTTACATATACTTAGCTAAGTAGCAGAGGCACTAAGAAAACCTGTTAATGGATTGTGATGAGTTCCACAGGGGTCAATACTGTCCCTCCTTCTTCCCATCAAAGAAGGTGTTGAATAGTTCTGCCATTTCTCTATCCTGCCATCTTTTCCATGTGATAGCCCTACCGTTTCCTTGTTCTTCCTTTTTGCTAAGGACATAACCCCAAAAGCCCTTTTTTATTGTTTTTAACCTCTCTGGCAAGCCTGAGCTAGTTCTGTGCTTTAGCTCCTCAGACTTTCTCCCTACATGTGCTGGCTATTTGTTTGAATTTGTCTTTGGTGATTTCTCCCTTTTTCCATTTCTTGTAAATGTCCCTTTCGAATCTTAGCTCAGCTGAAAGTTCTTTAGACATCTATCCTGGATTCTTTAGACACCTCCCATTTTAAATCTCCACTGGAATTTTTTGAAATTGTGCTTTCAATGCCTTACCAATGACGGTTAGGTTGGACTGTTGGGATCCCAAGGGGTTGGAGCAGGTGGCACTATAATCTCCTAAATCCTGTGGGGCAGTGAAGTTCCAGATGGCAAACCGTGTCCTGTCAGGACTTAGCTGATAATGGCCGCTGGTGGGAATAAGAGACTTCTTGTCCCGAAACCATTCAATCTCCACTGGGTTGAAGGTGCCTTGGCAATGCAGTTCCACAGTAACTGATTCACCAGGATTGCTGTATATACGGAAAGAGATCAAGACTCCCGAAGGGGCTTCTGTGGAGGGAGACCAAATTCTATTAGTGACCATAAATCTGCACAGATTCTGAAATGGTATAAACCTCAGCCTAAGTCTGACATTCGTTTCTTCTCTATCTTCTGCCTCACCAGAAGGGAACAGGGACAAGGTATGTTACTACAAACTGGTTACATGATGTTTCTTCCACAACTTGGAAAGATTACTTTTTTTGGACTTCAGATATAACTTTTTTTTGGGGAGGGAGGATAATATTGGCTGGAGGATTGGAGTCCAAAAAGTAATTATTTCCAAGCTCTTATCTTTCTTTGGATGACAGGGTAAGCACACCAGTATCAGTATCCAAGGCAACTTACAAAATATGAAAACAAATACAGATCAAAATACATAAAGCTAGCCTTCCATATCCACAGATTCTGTATCCACAGATTCAGCCAACCACAGATTGAAAATTCCTGCCCTGCTCCCCCCTCCAAAATCCAAAAAGTAAACTTTGATTTTGCCATTTTATATGAAGGATGCCATTTTACTACACCATGGTACATAATGGGCATCTTGAGCATCCACAAATTTTGGTATGCACAGGGGTTCCTGGAACCAAATCTCCCTGTCCCCCTCTCCACACACTCCAAGCTCTGCCACTGCCCTTGGCTACTTTTATCAGTCAGGATATCCACTTTTTCTCTCTTACATTTATTTCTTATCTTACCTGGAATCATGCTGCAGTTGCCCTGCCCAGTCAAGTGGTGTCCCAGGCAGGTGATAGTCTTGCCACTGAGCCCAACTGGAAAGGGAGAGGCCAGCAATTGCTGCAAGATAGAGGCAGTGACCTCTTTGCTGTTTCCTGGGAGCCCCCGGAAACTCAAATGGGGAGCAGGGGACCCCCCAGGCCAGGAACAGATAAAAAGCAAAGCGGTGCCATTGTCTGCTGAAGTCACAGAGCAGTGGGGAGACCCAGAGGGTTGTTCTAAGGGAAGAGTAAAAAAGAGATGAGCCAAGTATTCTTTAACAAATCAGCTTTTAAAAAAAATCAGGGGTTTAGTGAAAGATATTTGAACAGTCCCCATATTTATCTCACTGCAGTAACTTCAAACATCAGTTGTCACCATTTAGAATTATCTAGTGTAGGCACCCAAACCAAAGCAGCAAGCAAAATTAGGAAGGGAATATGAACACAGAAAACACACAACACAGACTCTGGGTCTCCCTGCTGCTTTGGACAACTTTCAGTGTTTGATTCTTGCAACACTAAAAATTCGGGGATGAAGAGAAAATGCGTTTGAGGGTCAGAATTCTTATTACAGGGATAATGTCTTCATTGTGTTCCCCTTGTAGCTACACCCCTGAGCACTTCTCAAGCTTTTGGTTTAATGTGATGGCAAGCAGAGCCAAAAAACCTGACAGGTTCCATGCAGACATTCTTCTAGAATAAAGGGGGACAAGATGTGGCATCAAAGCTTAGGATGGTTATTTGGCCCTCATCCTTCCAGATTCCATGGGGGGAGAGGGAGCAAATACCCTTCCTAGGAAGCCTTCATTTAACATCAAAAAGGAAAATTTAAAAAGTAAACTTCTGAACATTTCAGATCTTTTGCTTTTAGTTTTGTGTATTTTTGACCATTGGTGCAGCCCTCAGAAGGTCCTAGGAGCAGGAAGACCATCCCTGAGACCTGTATCAGTGGACCATCTCTGGTGCTGATGAAAAATGGGCAACCTGCAGCCCTCAGCTTAAGTTTCAAAGCTTTCTACAACCAATAGGAGCAGACCTCTGGTAAGAGTTAGCTACCTTTCACCTAGCATCCCATTGGGTGAAGAGGAAGGGGAAGAGAAAAAGGAATGAGAGAGAGAGGGAGGGGCACCGACCACTTTGGCCTTTGGCATCATCCTCAGCCACCTTGTGGTCTTCAACAGTTTGTTCCTCATGGAATGTAGCCCTTGACTTAAAAAAAAAAAAAAGGCAACCCACTCTATTGTAGAGAATGGGCATATCTATATCACAGACACTGATTGGTTGTTCATTCTCTCCAGGGAATCATGAGAAATGGAATTCTTTGAGGGACAATGAACCCATTCACACTACAGAATTATAGCTCTATTGTTCCACTTTAACCACCTATGGAATCCTAGGGTTTGTAGTTTGGTGAGGCGTAAGATGAGCTCTCTGGCTGACAGTACTAAATGCCCCTTCCAACATTGCTAATCCCAGGATTCCTCAGGATGGAACTATAGCAGTTAAAGTGGAATCATAGTGACATAACTGCATAATGTGAACAGGCCCTGGTGAATCTGTAACATGGAAATCCACCGCTATCCCCAGGATTATTTAGGGGAATATCTGAAAGCATTTATTATTCCTTAGCCCAGTACCTTCCCCTTGAGAATAGCAACCCCATGGAGGAAAAGAGGTTCATGCCAAAGTCAACTAACGGGCAACTCTGAGGTTGACAGTGTTCCGGACACGTTTTTGGGTGTGCTGGTTGATGGCCAAGCATGAATATGGCCCAGCCTGATTCAGCTGTACTTGAGAGAGCTGCAGAATTGGCAAAGAGGGCACGTAGAGATCTTCAGTATCCGCCACATTCCAGTAGATCTTTGCTGGAGGCTCAGACGGTGCCAGACATGTTAGGTTCACAGTGCTGTTCACCAGAACAAAACTCCCAGCATCCACATCCTGGTCCGATGATGACATGTTAATTGTTGGGGTCTCTGGACCATCTGAGAGGAATTGAAACAGCAGCGCCATGTAATACTGCACCAGTACAGTGTCTGTAGTCTACATAAAAAGACAAGGCAGCCAATCTATCTACCCATCAGGCTTAAGTACTGCAGGGGCCCTGCCTTTTCCTCCCGGCTTTGGTTATCCAGGTTGCGACCTCACTGATGAATGGGCTGATTCAAATTGATGGAGCGGCCATTCAGCCGCAGAAAGGCAGCCTTATCGTCTCTCGTTTTGCCCAGCCACCTGGGAATGCAAAGCGGTTCTCCCCGGGTCAGTGGTCACTTCCATTTGTGGCTGGGATGTTTTAGTCCTTCATCCCCCAATGGGTGGAGAAAGGGCAGCTTCTCCAAGTACAAAAAGCACATGCTGCAATTTTCCACAGTGCCCTTAGAAGTGTTCCAGTTAATGATTTAGAGTACCTGATCTCCACTTATGGCTTGTATAGGAGAAAGAGAAGGGGAGAATACCTACTTGTCATACCTCCATAAAGCTGGGTTGGGCAACTGTGGGAGGTTAGGGGGCTGAATTAGACCCTCTAGAGACCTTAGAAGGCTGCTCCCCCTACACCTTCCCTGCCAAAAACTAAAAAAAATAAAAAAGGCATTAAAAATCACCAAATGCCCTTCAATGCCCTCAATAGCACATGGGGGGCATTTCTGCCATGTTTCTATGCCTCTCTGACCTACACTATCATAGTGCTATTATTCCACTTTCCACATCCTATAGAAGTCTGGGGCTTGTAGTTTCCTGAGACCAAAGAGCTCTCTGGCTGGGAATTCTAAAGGCTCCTCCCTCAACTGCAAACCCCAGGATTCCATAGGATGTTGAAAGTGGCATAATAGCACTATAACAGTCTAGTGTGGAAATGGCCTGGGTCTAAAATGCCCATGAGATAAGCCTTTTTTAAAAAACAGGAAGTGACCAGAAAACAGCCTTTCCTGATCCTGGGTTGGGGGGCAAAATGTGGCAAAAATGCCTCCCAAACCTCCTAGAGAGCATTTTGGGGCAATATGACCCCTTTTAGAGTCTTGGGGATCCTAATGGTCACAAAAAGTAGTCCTACTATTTTTATGGTTTTTTTTAATTATTTATATTCTGCCTTCCTCTCAAAATGAGGATCAAAGCAGCTTGCTATGAATGTGAAAACAAAACAGTATGAGGAACACAAGCTAGGAAAGCGACCCATCCAGTTAAAAAAGTACGTTATATCATTGATTTAAAGCAATCAAAAACACAAAAAAGCATTTCCTTCATATTATAAGCAGCACACCCGTAGCACAACCTAGTCAGTTAAATGCTGAGGGCTATTGTAAATAGGGAAATTTTTGCCTGCTGGCAAAAAGAGAACAGAGAAGGGGCCAGTTGAGTCTCCCTTGGAAGGGAGTTCCATAGCCCAGAAGTAGTCACTGAGAAGGGTCCCTCCCATGTCCTCAGCAGATGAGCTTGGGAGGGTGATGGGATGGAGAGATAGCCTTCCCCAACTGCCTTTGCTTCCCAAGATTTGTTAGATTTTCTGCAGACCCAAATGAGAGTGCCAGAAAGAACATGGAAAAATTGTTTTTGGACTATAATTTCCAGAATCCTCCAGCTGGCATAGCCCATGTCTGGCAAAGCACAGCAGAGATCTTGGGACTCAGTGCCTTGGAAAGCAGAATATAAGTAATCTCCCCAATAATTAATAGATCAAGAATAAACACACTATTTTCAAGTCTTTTAATATATTATTAACCTAGTTCTCTAGAAAAACAAGGTTTCCCAGAGGTCTAATTGTAATTTCCCTTTTTCCTTTCCTTTTCTTCGCTTTCCCCTTCCTTCCTTCTTTCCTTCCTTCCTTCCTTTCTTTGTCATATTTTGCTTTGTCTAGACCTTCAAGCCTCTCACATCTGAACAAACCCAAAATGACAAAAAAAAAAAAAATAGGTTTGTCACTTTTTGTTGTTGTTTGATCCAGCCTTTCTCCAAATCACTCAAGAAGGAATATATCTCCAACCTGACTTCCCACACTTTTATCCTCACAACATCTCTGTAAATTGGGATAAGGTGGAGAGGCAATGATTGGCTCAAGGCCGTCCAGCAAAATATGTGATGGAGCAAGGCTTTGAATGTAAGGCTTCCCTAAGAATAAGACCAAAGTGGCCATGGTCAAAGACAATTGAACCACAACTGTGTCCGATCACTGGTACGAGAAGAATGAGAAGATGACTCTAACCACTACACCACATTGTCTTTAGCATATAACAGGACGTAAAATTGTTTGCCTTTACTGCATACTCACAATAGACAGTCAGGTTAGTGGTGCCAGTCCCATTCCCAAATGGATTGGAGATGGTGCAACTGTAGACGCCTGTGTCCGTACGACGTGGGCTTCTGATTTGCAAATAGCCAGCAGAACGCAAGTATCGGGGATTTTCACCAATACTCTGCCCATTCTTGGTCCAGGATACAGACCCCAGGACTGGAGTGCAGTTCAGGGCCACCAAACTCTCTCCTTCTCTCACTTCTGCAAATGGTGGGCTCACAGTAACATTGCCTATCTCCTCTGAAAAAGCACACAGGAATGAGATGTGATACTTGCTGCCACACCACTCTTCTAACCACTAGTTATCACCACTTTCTAGCTTGAGTGATGAATCCTGTAGTCCTGCCTCCCTGCTCTCTTCTCATATACTCCTGCTACATAGCTCCAGCTTTGGAATTTGCTGCTGAAGCACAAGGGTTGTCTGGATGTTTGAAGAACTGATGCTCATAAGTGATGGTCTTATCTCAAATGTTTCGCTATTGGGAAGCAAAATGAGGACTTTCCCCAATAAGAATTCATCCCCTATGAAATTTTTCTTCGGTCCCCAAATTTCTAGCTCTGTAAAGAGGTAAGACATTGAAAACTGTTCACATCTAGAACAATTATATCTGGTGAATTCGCATCCCCTTAGTAACTTTGTCCCTTTTCTTTGGATGCCCAGACTGTATTTCTAAATGCTTAGTTGAAGTTGAAGTTAAGTTCCTGAAATGCTGAAAATCTGGAGACTGATGGGCAGAATTCATGTTTCAAGGAGCAATGTCCTCTTTTTGCCTCTCCTCGCCCCAGCTATGTTACATCCCCCTCTCTGCTATTTCTTTCTCCCTTTGTTTAATACAATGGAGCAACACTGTACCATTGTATTTTGAATGGGGCAAGAAAAAAAGGAAAAATAGGAAACTGGGTCATTTTTCTGTGCCTTGAACTGACTCAGGAACAAAAAGAGAGAGAGAAAGATCCAAGATCTTTTAGCTCTTTTCCCAGAAAATCTTGGATCATTGCTATATTAATCCAAGGTGAGCTTGGGAGCTCATTCCTCTGGAACACACAGTAGATGAACTCAGCATGTAGCTGGAGGTGAAGAACCTTCAGCAAAATGTAAGAGTCTGTGTGTCAGTGTGAAGAGAGAGCAATGGTCCTTAGTGTGGGACCGAGGTGCTACAGACACCCTGACTTTCATTTTTGGTGTTGAAGGGCACACGGTGGAGATGAAAGAAAAATAAGTCCACTGGACATGGAGGTAGCAGACCAGAACACTGCAAAACATTGACCCATATGGAAAATATTTGTAGAAAAGGTGTTAGTAAAAGAGGGAGGTGTCACATTGCCACAAGCAGAGTTACAATTTTGGAAGGTGGAGTAATTCGAGATATAATTAGCTCTGGGGATGGGTACACTTAGAAATAGTAATAGGTTAAATTTAGTTTGAAAAGGATAGAAATAAGAATGAAATTACTAATAGTACATTTTTAATGTTAATTATGAGAATAAATAACAACAATAGGTATAATGAAAATGAGATTGAGATATATATAATCAAAATATATAATCAGTATGGTTTATAATATGTTGAATAAGTAATATTATGTAAGTGGATTTAGAGAGAAATAGAAATGTAAGCTTTTGTTGTTGTTGTAACTTTTTTCCTTCACTTTTATGTTTATCACATTATGGGGGTTTTGTGTGCGTTTTTTCTTTTTTTCTTTCCTTATAATTATATATATATATATATATCCGCAAAACATTGACCTAGAGTGTAGGAAAGGGTTAAAAAGAAAAGAGGGCCACCATCCCCACACTGGTCTTGAGAAGCCAGCCTTTCAGATCTTGGATGTCATCCACCAACCCATTCCATTAAGCTGAAGAACCTTGGAACATTAAGAACTCCGAGTTACTTTTTTTTTCTTTTGCCTCCTCATCCCTTTTTCCTCTTGTGTGGTGTCTCTTAAAATTGTAAGCCTTAGAGAGGGATGTGCTGCTTTAAATTGTTCATCCCTGCAAGGAAGAATGAATCATTTAATCAATTTTCTCCCTGCTGCCAGATGTCTTCAAAAACTGCACAGACCAAACTGCGAGATTTGGTCTGGGGAGACATATCCAACAGTATGGGGGGGTCTCCTCAACTTGCCCTTACGTGACGGGGGTGGGGGCTAGAAAGCCAAGGATCTGGAAGGCTGTAGCCTTCCAAGACCCTCTGATGGGTTTCTCCATTGCCAACCATGCACGACAGTAAGAGGATGGGCAATAAGGCAGCCAAGGCTGTAGCCTTCCAAGATCCTTTCCTGGCCCTTCTGTGCCTTCTAGTTGTATGAGGTTGAGAGTCAAGTCTATTCAAGGCCTGAGGGGAAACCAAAAAAAAAAAAAAAAAAAAGGAGCCTAAGGAGGAATCTCCTGACCAGGGGTTTTCAGACCCTCAAAGTGTCCCTTTCTCATCTCCCCATCAAACATTCAGATACTTTCCATCCTTAATCTAAGGACAGAGACTATCTTTCTTTAAAAGAAAGCGATATGTAAGCTGTTCTCAGGGCCTTTCTGGCTGTAGACCAGCATAAAAATGGTATAAATAAAACACATCACTACCTACATACTTAAGGATACAGATACAGATACAGACAAGGCCAAATATCTCTGTCTTGCTAACATAACATGAATAAACGAAGCAACCCATATTCAACAAGATGGCATACAAACTTTTTCTTACATGCTTTGGGTTGTTTTTAAAGAAGCACCAATGGCAAGCAGAAGACCAGTACGGTAGGACCCTTTATATCAGTGGTTCTCAACCTGTGGGTCCCCAGATGTTTTTGGACTTCAGCTCCCAGAAGCCCTGAGCATTGACCATAATGGCTGGGGTTTCTGGGAGCTGAAGTCCAGGAACATCTGGGGACCCACAGGTTGAGAACCACTGCTTTATATAGTGAAACTAAAGCAATGCTAGACCCATGCAAATCTGTGTAAAACTTTGCCTGTTTTACTTTTGCATGCAATAATAGCTGCAGTGGTTTTCCTCCACTGTGAGAGAAAATGAACATTCTTTGGTGGCATTCTCCCCATATTTGAACATCATGAAGAGTTGTGGAGGAATTAATCTGAGAAAAATATACATTATTTTTGTGCAAAACATTTTTTTTCTGCACAAAGAACAGCTTCCCTGTGCGAGAAACAGCACTTCCTGCACAGAAAACAGGATATAGTACCAAAAATGAACAACAAAAAACAACAACTCTTTTTTCCGCCACAAATCAATTCGTCTGTAAAATTTCAGGATATTCAAATACCAGGGGAAAAAAATCACACAAAATTCTTGCTAGCCTATTACTCTTCCTCCTGACAGGAAAGATGTCAGAAATCCTTTTTAAAAGTGGGAATGAAGAATTATAAATATTCTTTCCATTCCTTGCGTTGATTAAACTGGCCTGGTGACTTTTTCCCTGTTTCATTTGTAATATGGCTGCTGAGAGACTGAAGACAGCAAAGAGGCAAAAGAAGCTGAAGTCAATATGTCATATTATCAATGGAGCGTAAACTTGGTACTCACCATACACCTGAACAGTGATGTTTTCCTTCTGCACAGAGTTCCCCAGGGGAAAATCTCCACCGTGTAGATGCCAGAATTGGAGGTGGTCATTGCAGTAATGTTCAGGTTACCACGCAAAGGGTCCACGTTGAACTGAGGACGAAAGCTGGGGGCTACCACAACTGTGAAATTGGGGTGCAAGGTCCCCATTGCCAAAATTGTCATATTCTTTCTCCAGATAACAGCAGTTTGAATCTGAGAAGAGGGTAAGGGGAATGGGATGGGAAGAGAAACAGAATCTCCCACACGCACAGCCAGGGGAGACGAAAGAAGAGCAGGGAGTAGCGATACTGAAAATGGAGGAGTTGGGAAGGAACAAAGAGAAAGAGAGAGGGGCATGTTCATTAGGTTGTATTTGATTTCCAAGGTTGCTGATCCACCATCAAGTGGGACAAGATGGCTACCTTTGGGGTAACATTTAAGGAGAGCAAATGCAGTGCTTGAATTATGAGTGGAGACTTGTGTGAGGGAAGCACTCCCTGACTCCACCACTACCACCTGAATTCAGTCAAATAACTAGCCGTCCTGTAGCCTTAATAAATAAATAAATGTAGTGAGGTCATCACAGAAACCCCAGAGAGTCCAGATTTGGAAAGTTACTTTCCACAGGATACAAGAATTACAATTAGGGTTATACAAGGGCCATTTCTGCACTACACTATAACATTATAGTGCTATTATTCCACTTTCAATATCCTGTGGAATGCTGGGGTTTGTAGTTTACTGAGGTCAAAGAAGCCCCTTCCTAAACTGCAAACCCCAGGATTCCATAGGATGTTGAAAGTGGAATAATGGCACTATGACAGTGTAGTGGGGAAATGGCAAAGGTCCCCTTCATATCCACAGTCTCACTTTCTGTGGTTTCAGTTACCTGTGGTCAACCAGAAATCTTGTAGCACTTACTAGGAGAGGGGAGCGTTTTGAAGCACCATAGAGGGGCAGTGGCAGCTGGCCTTTTGGAAACCCACAACAGCTCCATTCAGGGTTCCCAGGGACAGTTAACTCCATCTTCTTCCCTCTCCTTTCTCCCTGCCACCCATTTAACCTGCTCTGGATCCTACCATCTACACCTAGTCTGCCCCACCATTAACTTCCCCTGCACCAGCACCCCCACAGAAAATGGCTGTAGCATCACTGGAACTAGCTCTCTAGCTTTGCAGGGTGCTATCTATCCAGTACGATAGCATTTGGTACTATCCCCAATTTCAGGCATCCGTGGAAAATCTTGGAACATATCCCCTTTGGATAAGGGACAACTACTGTATTTCCCAGGTTACTTAACGGTATTAATGGTTTATCATTTTACAGTTTATAATGACTGTTTTAAATGAATATATGGCTGTTACATTTGTAATTTATTGTGTTTTACTAGAAAGTTAAATATACTGTAAGTTCCCTAAGGCCCTAGCATTAGGATAAGGGAAGAATATTGCTAAAAGTAATTTCTTAACGGCCATAGTTCTCAAAAAACAATTTAGTTAATACATTTAAAAAAAAAACCTGATTGTTATAAGCTGTTGTCCTTTTGGCAAAAAACACACTCTGTGCCTCATCATCACCTCAATACCAAGAACAGAGCCCAAGACAGCAGCCTGAGGCAAAATACATGCCCGCACTTGAATCTTGGGATATTCCCCTGCTACCTTTTAGTGAAGCCAGAACTCTATATCTATGAAAGTAACTAAGAATTGCTATTACACCACATAAGGAGTGACATTATCCTTCAAATTACCCTTGCAATGTAATTTAGTTACCTCTCACTTAGTAGATAAAGGAACTGGTTTTAATTAAGTATTTATCTGTAACTATTTCCATCCCAGCTCTGAGAAAGGAGTAGCCAGACAGTCCTGAGCTAGAAGGACCAACCGCCCAACTCAAGTGTGAGGCAGGAAGCTCCCTATGATCATACTGGGCTCTTACTGCCACCCCCTGGAATGCTAGCAATGTGCAAAGGATCAGTTACTTTTCAATAATTTTTTTTTTACCACTGTAGGAGGACGTTATATTTGTGTTTTCTGCATCAGGTGCTAAAATGTCTTAGGCTGTGCGCGTGTGCGCGTGTGTATTTGCATACTTGCCCTCAAATCACCTATCAACTTATGTGATCCCATGAATTTCATAGGGCTTTCTTACGGAGGGAAAGCTCAGAGTTGGTTTTGCCAGTTCTCCCCTCTGAAATATAGCCTACAGCCCATGGCGTTTGTTGGCAATCTTTCATCCAAGTACTAACCAGAGCTGACCCAAGATCAGCTCAGGATCTCGTAGCTTTAGGGTATTTAGGCCATTTGTACCCTGATTTAAACCTTAGGAATATCAGATCAGATATGTGATTATCCATTAATCAATAACTTCTGTTCTCACACATATACACAGATCTCTTACATTATTTCAATGAAATCACTTTTTCTTACAGATAAGCTTGGTTCATCTGCAGTCTCTGTGGTAGAGGTTAGAAGTAATAGGTTACAAGTAATAGTCACTGTAACATGTGTTTAAAAGAAAAAGGTAAGAAGAGTGTAACAAAGTTATTTTAAAAGTAACTGAATGAATATAAAGAATGTTACTTATATGTGTGCAACCAGTAGTGTTTTCTTTGAAATCATTTAAAATTATTTTTAATGTAATGTTTAGTAACTTTTGAAGGCATTTTAGTAGCATTTTACTGGACCTACATGCTATTATCTTAAGAATCCCAAGATGTATGGGTGTGCATTTTAAAGTAGTGGAAAAGTAGCAATTCCAATGGAATTCCGATGTCTGGATCGCTAGTCATGTAAAGTCAGTTTCCTCGGGTAGCTGTCCACTGTTCAGCTTTAGCTGTTCTGCTGTACGTTTTGGCCTGGATTGAAATGCTACTTGCATTACAAAGCTGGCTAAATTTAGGAAAGAGGCTAAATTTAGGAAAAAGGCATACCTTTGTATCTCCTTAAAATGCGAACAAAGAGACAGTGTGGTGTAATGGTTTGAGTATTGAACTATGATTCTGGAGAAAAGGGTTCAAAATCCCTGCTTGCCCGCGGAAATCCACTGGGTGACCTTGGACAAGTCACAGGCCATTTTCGTACCAGACTGTTATAGTGCTGTGATTCCACTTTGATTCCACTCCTAAACTGCAAACCCCAGGATTCCATAGGATGTTGAAAGTGGAATAACAGCACTATAACAGTCTATTGCAAAAATGGTCACACTTTCTTAACCTCGGAAAGACAAAAGTAAACCTCCCCCGAACAAATCTTGCCAAGAAAACCTAACGATAAGTTCATCTTAGGGACGCCATACGTCAGAAATGAGTTGAAGACACACAGCAACAACAAAATGGGTACCACAATAGGCAAACGCACAGAAGTGTTATGAGATACAGGCCATTTGTTTTACTGAAGCCCTATTGAACTCAGTGTGTCCTGTTTCCCAATGGAAATGTATAGGATTACATTGTTCACACAGAGTTTAAAAAATCTTGTAATTGAAAAGAAATGAAATGTCATTTTAAAATGTGCAGGATTTCAGAATCTGAATTTTGAATATTTTCAGAATTGTAAACACCTCAGAGTCAATTTGCCAAACACTCAGTTGGTTTAATCCAAAATTCTATTATATTCATAGTTGTGGGAGGGACAAAAAAAAACAGTATAAAATTGAAAATTTTAAGCACATACTAGCAAGAAGAATTCATGTTAGAGTTCTTCCTCCACCTTCCTACATTCAAGAAGGAAAAAGAAACAGACTGGAAAATAATAAAAAAAATCTTTCTGAATTCTGAATGAATTCATTCTGAATGAATGAGCTGTCATTGCTTTGTCATGTATTTTCTTCCTGAGAGGACTGGCCCAGGACAGTCGGCTGCTTGAGGCGTAATAAGAAAATGGTACCCCTTTCCAGTGCCCACTCCAAGTCAAGGCATATAGATGCCCAAGGCCAACCGAATTATCTTGGCCTCTAATGAAGCAGAAAATCTCACAAACACAGTATCTTTTCTCTGAGTATAAAAATATAATTATAGAAAGTTAAACAAGCATCAGTTTGCTGCCTTTCTGACATCGAAAGCCTACTGTCTGAGGGATAACATTCTCACTTCTACCTTAATGACTGGATCAGACCTGCTTCTTGCTATCACCTCCATCTGCAGATTTTGTAGAAGTGGTGCTTGAACAAAATCTGCCAAACCTGTCTGTTTGGTAAGATGAAATGTGTATTTAGGGTGGCCAGAGTGAAAACTAGAGAGCTCCTGTACATTTACCAGTTGAATAGAAGAGACAATTTCAGCAAGTGCTCCTTGTTACCCTGGTTGTGTGACAAAAAAATGCCTGCTAAAATTCTTTCTTCTGCACAACCATTAAATGCAGAGGAGCCCTCTCCAGTTTTCAGTCTGGAAACCCTGGACTGTACACAACTAGAAATGAGCTCTCCTTTATGCCGTCTCCCAATAGCTATTTGTCTATCTTCAGCCTTCATTTCTAATTAGTTCTAATTAATGTTACGTAGCCATGAACAATAATACTAAACTCAGTCCCAAAGCTTGCCAACAGCTGTTTTAAATTTGCATACATTTAAATAAATTACATTTCCGTTCAATAATTTAATTTTATAGGAAAGGCCCCTGCCATAACGGATGTCTGTTAGGAAAGGGCAGGGAGCACAAGACTTCTGCATGTCCTGACCAGGGCGAGCGTGCACTGTTAATTTGCGTGGTAAAAGTGGCACATTGCAGAAGCAGAGAATTTGGCATCAGCCAGTTTCCAAGTTGTATCTTCAGCCTCCATCTTTCCACACCACTGCCTTGACAGGTGCTTATCTGCATCCAAACAAAAAGAACCTTTGCCTGACTTCTTTAGCCCATAAAGCGTGACCTGCATGCCACAAAGCCTGTGTCACTTCAGTGCTCAAACTAAATCAGCTCTCGCCGGGGCTGTGGAAGACCACACAGAGGGAGCATGGGGGGCTGAATCCAGAGCAGGAGGTCTTGCTGGGAGCAATCGGGAAGTCTCACAGCACAGCACAGACCGGAGCTAAATCAGTGACTTCCCTCCCTCCATCCTCCATCCTGACCCCCACAGCTAGAGTTTTGCCAGGTTTAAAAATACAGGCGTTTCCTTTTCTGTATTCAAGAAGCAGCTAGAAGGAGCCATTCTTGGATGTGGATTCTGCAGGGAGACTCATGAAAGAAGCACTAAAATATTCATGGAGGCACCAGGGAATGTGTGCGTGTTTTGAAGATTAGGATTAGAAAAAAAATCATCTTTATGAACAGGGCAGGACATGTGATTCCCACAAAGTTCATTTTGATCAGGGAATTCCAATCAATGTTGGTCTTCCTTCTGGTCCATTGGAAGCAATGATTGCAAAATTAGGGCAAGTTTCTATCCTCATGACTGAGCACATTGATTTTTTTTTTCTGTTTTCCTCCTGATCCTTCATCTGCCATCATTCACCATTTCAGTCCTTATTTACGAACAGACATACCTACTCTCCCAACTGTCTCAATTTGGCAGGAATATGCCTGATTAATCCTCTGTGGTTCCACTTTTTTCAGCTCATTTCAAAGGTCCCAATTTTTCTCTCCACCTCCCACTTTCTCTCTTTGTCCTCAGCTTATTTCAGTTGCTGCAAAGTGAGAAGCAGTTAACTCAGCGATGGGGAAAGGAACAATGGGGCAGAATTTTCCCTTTCTCTGTAAGCCCTAGCAAAAGCAAACCGCTGCAGCCTGTGTCTTCATTCTTCACGAATATCTTTGCCATCTTGACAACACTGTGTTGGCTGGCCACACGTATGCCAGTTTTCATCTGCGAAATGTTGGAAGGAACTCCTGCATTGTTTTTGTGTGCCTGCAAGTCATTTCCAACTTTTGGTGACTCTAAAGCGAACCTATCACGGGGTTTTCTGGGGGCTGAGAGTGTGGGATGCATCCAAGGTCACCCAGTGGGTATCCGTGGCTGAATGCAGAATCCAACTGTGGTCTCCACGGTTGTTGTTCAGCACTCAAACCACTAGACCACACCAGCTCTAATGCATTAGCACAAGCCTATTTGATTCAGAACTTACCACAACTACACCAAATCCCTTCCCCTTGCTTAGTGAGACAATTAATTATATGAAATCAAAACAACTTGCATGATTTGATAGTCATAGCAGGGGTGGGAATCCTGTGGCCCTCCATAGGTTGTTGGACTTGAACTCTCAGGATCCTAGCCAGCATAATCAATGGCGGAGAATGGTGGGAACTGCAGTCCAGCAACATCTAGAGGGCCATCAGGTTCCCATCTCATGTTATAACATTTGGCCTTTGTTTATTGATTTGTTACATTTATATCCCACTTTTCTTCCAATGGGCTCAAGGAAATACACACAGTTTCCTTCTCCCCCCTTTTATCATGACAATAACTCTGTGAGGTAGGTTAGGCTGACAAGTTGACTATTTCAAGATCATACATTGGGTTTCATGTCAGGCACATATAGATTTGGCTTGGTGAGGGCCTGGTCCTGAGATCCAGCAACCCTCCTCCTGATCATTTTTATACAATCTATACTGGTTCACCTGACCATTAACTGGTTTCCACTCATCACTCTTTCACATTTTGCAATTATAGCACTATGATTCCTCTTTGCTTTATTCCAAAATCAGAAGTAACTGGAGAGTCAATTCTGGCTTTCATTTTTTTAAAAAAAGAAGATACCTCCCCCAAGGCTTAAATGGTTGAGGCTGTGCCAAGTAAGATAACTTACTGTAGTTCTAAAGCAGTGGTACTCACAATGGTTCATTTATAGACCAGTGCCAGTCTGTGATGCATTAGCTGCCAGTCCTTGGAGAGTTTCCAAGAAAGAAAGGAACAGTTGTGGCTAATGGGCACAAATATGGTGCCCATCCTTGCAAATGGTGGGGGGATACCTGCCAATCCTGCCAATGATAGCTTAAGAAGCACTGCTCTATTGAGTAGTCTTGGTAGCTCTTGAGATGGAAGGAGGGCTAGAAGAGGTGAGGGTCATGGGCCACCAGAAGGACCCTAGGGGTGCTGAATGAGCCTCACAGTCCACATCATTGGGTTGTCAGAGTGGAAACTGGAAAGGGTTTCTACATCTTTCATGGCTGTGTAGAAGACAACTTGTTGATTGTACTGGTTGTGTGACAAGGAACATGTTCTGAAATTCCTTCTTCTATACAGTCATGAGAGAGGCAGCATGGTGTAGTGTTTTAAGTGTTGAACTATGACTCTGGAGACCAGAGTTCAATTCCTTGCTTGGCCACGGAAACCCACTGTGTGACCTTGGGCATGTCACACACTCTCAGCCCCAGAAAACCCTGTGGTAGATTCGCCATAAGCCGGAAACAATTTGAAGGCACACAACAACGATGACATACAACCATTAAAGCTACAGGACCCTTCTCTAGTTTTCAACCTAGCAATCCTAGAGCTACCTCCATGTTAGCTATTTCCATATTATGGCATCCCTTTACCTCAAGAAGGTTCAAGGTGACAATTTGACACACACACGTATACACACACAGAGAGAGTGTGCCTGGCTGATAATAAAGGATATGAAGCAGCAAACAAACAACAACCCATCTCAACAGTTGAGCCCTTCCCCTCCTGTTTTCATTTCCTTCCACAAGTCTCTTTATCGTCTGTCAACACCACCGAGGAGAGGCAGCGTGCTCGGATTTATTTGCCCAGCCTAATCCTAGCCCTTCCTTTCCATCTCCGGCTCTTTGAAACCATCCATATAACAAACCCCAAGTTGGCGGGGCCTACAGGTCTGCGCCCTTGTAAATTAAAAGCAGAGCAACAGCATCGGCCACACGCCAGGGGCTGCATTAGCGGGAGGCTGAGTGAGGAGAGCCGGGAGGCGGGTGGAGGGGGAGAAACGACAAGGGAAGATGGATGAAAATTGGCTCAGTGGGAGCCCAGCAGCCACCACAGGCTGTAATGGATGGGCCGGCTCCCTGCGGGGAAAGAGAGTGGGGCACGGATGGGAGAAGGCCATAAATCTAACAGGAGGGGGGTGAGGTGGGGGTGGGCATCGAGGTTCCAATGTGCTGGGCTCCAGTCTAAGAAGGCAACAGGGGGCAGATAGAAGGGTGGCCATCTTTCTTTTCCTTTTAGCTTCCACAAGTGGATGCCCCGGGCCTCTTCGCAGCAGCATCCCAGGCAGAAATCAACAGGGGAAGCATCGCCTGGGATGAAGTGATACAGCAATGGGATTTCTCCCTGTCATGTAGCTGTTAAAGAAGGCGCCAGGCTTCTGGTATCCTTTGCTGAGGTGGCAACTGGAAGAAATCAGAGGCAGGAAAGAGCTTAGAGCTCAAAGATAACGCCTTCTTCGTGCGACCCCTCTCCGGCTTTTCATGAAGCTCTTGTTCTGCAGTTGCCCGCATCAGACACAGAATTTTACAATGAAAATGTCATCTCCCCTTTGCCACTTTCACACTGTTTCTTCCATCTTGCCTCTCACTGGGGCTGGGGGTGGAATCAGTTGAGGAGGAAAAGGTAGAATAGAGGCATAGTGTCTATTGATTGGCAATAGTAGGAACTAGAGCCCATCTTAAACATTTTGCAACCTGTGACAATGGAAAAGATGGCTCCCATGCCTCTTCCACCCATATACAGAAGCTGACTGGACTGGCAGTCCAAGAAACAAAAAATGATCATAATGATCCAGTGTTGTTTTCTTCACCTGAGGGCAGCAGGTGAATTTAGGGGTGTCAGACAATCCATATAGAACCTCTCCTCTGTCTTTCAAGGAAGGAAACTGGTAGAGCGCTCATGAGACATAGGTCATTTCCGCACTAGCCTGTTATCGCGCGATGATTCCACTTTCAACATCCTCTGGAATCCTGGGGTTTGCAGTTTCGGGAGGGGCCGGCTGGCCCCTCCCGAAACTGCAAACCCTAGGATTCCAGAGGATGTGGAAAGTGGAATCATCGCGCTATAACAGGCTAGTGCAGAAATGGCCATAGAGAAGTGCTTTTTAAGCTAACTGATGGGGTGGATGGGCAGTAGACTGGGACCATATTTATGCCTGTTGGGCTACATCTTTTTCTTTCTTCCTTGGAGACTTGCCGCAAACTGGCAACCAATGGCTGGCAGTCAAGTGAGTCCATGGACCACCACTCTGGGCAGCATGGAGTAAGGGGGCTGCCACTGCTGTTTAACCGTATCTGCTGCCTGAGGCGGTTGCCTCACATTAATAGTAATAAAGGTAAACCAGCTGAAAGCATTTTGGTAAAGTTTGCTGATGTTGTTGCGTGACTTCAAGTCATTTCTGGTGACCCTACGGGGTTTGCTTGGCAAGAGTTGTCCAGAAAGGTTTTGTCATTGCCTTCTTCTGAGGCTGAGAGAGTGTGACTCGCCCAAGGTCGCCCAGTGGGTTTCCATGGCCAAGTAGGTATTCTTAGACTCCCAGAGTCAAAGGTCAACACTCAAACCACTACATTAAACTGGCTACTTCCTTGATATGGTAGGCCATCTAATTACAATTTGCTAAAGCTGGGAGAACAGTGGCATTTCTCAAACATGTTATGGCTTGATCATGTTCTTACTTACCAGGGATGCATTTATCACTAATTTTATCCTTGAAGAAAGCAAGAAGTAAATTTAGCAATTTTCTTCCCACTGTGAGAAAGATTTTGAAAATGACACACAGTTTTCAAACCCTATTTGGAGTTTGGGCTTATTACGCGCAAAATTCAGACAATGTTGCTCTGCAGTATCTTCTGGCCAGAAAAATGCTTTTTGCTGCACAGGAAGTAGCATTTCTACACAGAAATACTATTTCTGTTTGAGAAAATGCTGTTTCCTGTGTAAAACAAGCAAATGTGAATTTTGCACAGAATAAGTCCTCCACTGCAAAGATTCTTGTCCATCCAGGGATCTTCTGTTTTTTGTAACATTTCTTTATTATGAATTATAACAGTACAATAAAGATATCAGAAGCAAAGAAAGAAAATGGAAAAACAGGAACAGAAAATAGCTGACTTCTAATCTTCTTCTCAGCAGTTATACAAACAAATATTATTCATACCTCCCACCTTAGCAGTTAAATCACTTCCTTCCTTCCTTCCTTCCTTCCTTCCTTCCTTCCTTCCTTCCTTTCTTTTTTGGCAAAAAAAAAAAAAATCAGCAAGGGGTTTCCATTCTTTTTTTAAAAAAGTCATGAATGTCCTTTCTGTGACCAAACAAGGCAATGTGTCCATTTCAGACTTCATATTTTCTGTTTGAACATCATGCTTTGTGCAACTGGACTTGATGCTTAGTGTATCATGCTTAATGACATCACCGGAGGCTGACCTTTGTAACCTCATCCTTTTGACATTATTGGGGCTATGACATCACAAAGGGTTGTCCTTAGGTCTCAGGGTTTTGACCTTAAAATCTCAGAGCCTGGAAATGTCCTGACCTGTCAAATGAGCAACAACTAACTCTTATTTTTAAAAAACAAAAACAGACTCTCAGTAATGCTAATGCATTAGCTTTTGCAATGACATTTCCGAGCCCAGTACCTGAAAACACGATCAAGAACCGGACATTTCCAAACCCAGTCATAATCTGAATTCTTGTCAGCCTCGCTAGCACCTGCAGAATTCAGAAACGCATCCAGCTGGGGGAGAAATAGCATTTTAGACAGGTGCAGAACAGTTAGGATCATCACAACGACAATTATAACCAGAATCCCTCTAAGCCAGAGTTTTCTTAATTAGGAAAAAAAGAAGAAGAGAGGGAGAGACATTTTAGATGAATCTGAGAAGTCAGCAAGGTTTTTGTTTTCCCCAAACTCTGTTTATCTCTCAAGGCAGGTTATTATTAGGCCTGTGTTCAAGGCTGCTGGTGCAGAGCTTCTGCGCACTGTCTCTCTTTTCCTTTGCAGCAAGCACATAATACTAGCCTAGAAGCACCCCATAACTGGAGGATCCAAAAAGCAAGAGGAGTGGGGACAGTGAGCAGAAACAGTATTTAGACCCAAACTCTTCCTTCCAAACGTGACAGATTACGAGGATAAAATTGAAAGAGAGAATAGAACTTTATTAAGTTATCGGATTACAGCAGCAAGATTAAGGTACCTTAGATACTGGAGACAGAAGCAGATTCTGAGAGTGGGAGAAGGGATTGAAAAAGTAATAGAATTAGCCATAGCAGACAAATGGACAAGCTGGTTGAAAGGGAACTCAATGCAAACTTATCTTCAAAACTGGCCTTTTATACTATACGTTAAAGTAAGATTTGACGAGGATGCTAAGATGGGTTTAGATATTTCGAAGACATGATTCACGATTCTCTGTTTTTCAGAGAAGAAGATATATATAGATATATATACCCTCTCTCTCTCTCTGTGTGTGAGAGAGATTAATTAAGAGAAGAGAATTTATATGTAACAGCTAGGTGACTGCAATCAGTGAGGGGAATTGAGAGGGTGAGTTTGGGAGGGCAAGAGGGGGAGAAGGCAGTATGTGTACTATCTTCATTGATAATGTGTTGTTCTTGTTTGTTTGGTTGTGTTTTGTGTACAATAAAATAAAATTTAGAAGTGAAAACTGCAAAAAGAAGAAGGGGAGGCAGTCTTCTAGGTAATGAAGGCAGGTTGTCACAACCCCTCAAGTTCAGTGCACCCGCTCAGGGAAAAATCATTTTGCTTGCTTCCCTCTCTATCAAGGGGCTGCACTCCCCGGGGCCATCTCTGCATTAGGCAGATTGAGTTGGTTGCTGCAGGCAGTAGGGGCTGGAACGCAGCAGCAAAGTGTTAAGAGGAGAGCTGTGTGCCAAACTGTTCGTCCTGCCCAGTCTGCCCCAAGTCAGCCTGCTGTCTTCAGGCCTGGCATTTGCTCTGTCATTGCCAGTGTTGGGGAGGGGAAAAAAAGGATTCATCTGCCACTCCGCTTGGGTTTTGTGCATACAATGAGTGAGCACGCAGGCGGCAGAATATCTTGGTTCAGCCCTGGACAAAGCCAAAACTGTTTCACATTGCAGGGTACAATCGAGCTACATTTGGCTTCCTGAGCCACATGTTGTCCAGGTGTCTGCTCAAAAAAAGATGTCTAGAGATGGTTCCCCAGCTCTGGCCCTCCAGGTATGTTAGACTTCAATTCCCAGGATTCTTGACCATCAGCTATGCTAGCTCGGACTTCTGGGAGTTGAAATTCAAAATATTTGAAGGACCAAAGTTTGAGAACCACTGGAGTAGAGGAAGGAGAATTTCAAACAGGTGCTACTTCTCCCTTTGCATTACTGGCACAAGAGGAAAAGCAGCTCCTGATAAAAATTGCTTTCAAAGATGGCAGAGGCTCACCACATGTAAAATTTGGCACTTGTAGCAATACAGGCCTCATTCTCCCAGCATTTTTGCTCATTAGGCACGGGTGGGTGAGTGGAGAGAGGAACGTATATCATATTATATTCCATCGGTTCCTTTGGACTGATACTTCCTCCCCTGTAATACAGCTCACATCCTCCCACATACCAACAATTGGACCTGAACATGCAGCAAGAAAGAAGCCCTGGGGCGAATTTCTCAGACTCACCCAGCAGTAACAACAGCCAGCCGGTCAGGGTAGAAGAGAGGCAAGCGCCTGGATGCCAGGAAGCCATGCTAGGGCTAATTCAACAGGGATGAGGCGGAGGTGAGATGGAAGAGACACTCAGGATTAAGAAAGAGTCTCTCTTGGAGCACCACCGGGAAGGGAAGGGCTTTCTGATGTTGCCGGAAGACAGGTGTCACCAGGTAGCGGAAGTAGCAAGAAACCCAATGCCCAGGAGTGTGACCCAATCCTCCTCCAGGGAAGGATGACAAAGGGAGCTCAGTAATTCAAGTTATGCAGCCAGGAAAACCTGTTGAACTGTTGCAGGAGTGGGGGGCGGGGAGGAGCATTACAGAGTGGCGGGCTGGCTGACAGTTTTGCAAGCAGAGGATGGAATGGTTTGGCACAGGTTGGTGGGGCAAGGAGGAACTATGCAGGGAGTGCCTCCGGCAAAGAAAGCGAGAGGCAGCTCAGAAGACTGTTTCCTAAGCAGTCTGCAAACATAAACACAGTATACTCTCATTTCTTTACCTGTTTGATTTTTTTTTATTTGACTTTGCTAAACTGAAATATGAAACTTGCTATGCTCTTATTAAAAATCTAGAAAAGGCCACTTATTAAGATTATAGCTGCCAGGACCTTGCAGAAAGGGATTCTAGGGGGAATGTGGTCCAAAAACTTTTCTGAGTGTGTTTATCCACTCCAGAAAGTAAACATGACAAATGTAAGGGCACAAACTGCCTGCCAGGAGAAGAGCTTGTCATCCTATGTATTGTTGCTCAAATCAATGTCCTATACCCTCCAAGAATTCATAGATGAAAGGAAGGAATCATATAGCCAAAGTGTGGCCAAGCTGGCTAAAATTATTAACAAGGAAGAACGCACAAGCTAGAAGAGGCTGCAGCAGTTTGCTTTTGCCTGAGCTTACAGAGAAAGGTAGGGCTCCCACTCTGGAGCTGAACGCTAACGACTTTTGCACTTTGAGCTCAGTCTTCATCAACTGAAATAAGCTGAGAACAAAGAAAGAAAACGGGAGGAGTGGGGAGAAACTTGGGCATTTTAAAAGCAGCTGGAAAAGCAGGATGACAGAGGATTAATTGGGACTGTTCCTCCAAATCTGATGCTGATGGTTAGCAGCACACCATCCACAGCAATCCAATAATCCAGTTCGCCAGCTGCGGAAAGATCTCCCCTTAGTTGATGCCGACTGGAAAGGAAAGAAGAGAGAGAAAGGCTTATCTAGAGATACAGCAGGCATGTGTAGATGGTGTATATTATGCAGAAGCATTGTGAGTTCATGTAACGATTTAAACATATTTAACCTGTCTCTTGTGAGCCGTGGCACTTTACATCTTTTCTGGCAACATGCTAGGAAAGGCCAAACCACAATCTGAAACAGCAGGAAAGATTCTCGATAGGAAAGAATAAAGATGCCTGGATTTATCACTTGTTTTTGAGACAGCAGGCTGAAAAGAGTTTGCACACTGAGCCGCCAATAAGAGGTTTATTTTAATCTGTATGTCTATTTGTCTGTCCATCATCCATCCCTCCGTTCGTCTATGGTTTCTCATGTTAACTTTCTTTCAGATCCATTCACATTCCTTTCCATTGACTGGGTTTTCATAATTGCAAGTCCATCCCATAGCTGTCCTCACCATGAAGAATAGTGAATTGGTAACCACCACAAGTTGATGATTTTAGATATAATGCAAGGGCCAAAAAAGACCTTTTTAAAAAATTGTGCTGTAATTGTCTTTTTTATCACCAGGAAAGGGGCAATGCTCCTTTTGGGGTTGGAGACAAAATAATTTGGCTACCTTTGGCTTATACGTACCTGGATTTGGGTGGATCATGAAGGACAACATTTGAAGCTCTGCCTCAGGCAGCAAAATATTTTGAGTCGGCATACCACCCACAGCTTCATGCAGCCAGTCTCTTTATGTGCAGGAGATCAGCTCCCATCTGACATTATGCATTGCTTGTTCAATTTTGAAGATAACAGTTTTCTGGAATTGCTCTGTAAGACATGCTTGCAGCATAGTTTGGAAGCCAGGCTGTATCTAAAGAAACATTGCATTGTTGATTGACTATGGCTAAATACAAAACAAAAACCACCAAAAACATTTTTGTTTCAGGGGATGTGGGTGCCTCTAAAGTCGAGAAACAGATTGAACTAGGTTAGTTGAGGCAGCATAGCTAGAACTGGTAGAAATCCACAGACCTGTGAGTGAAAGGTCTTCCAACAATTATCCTAACATTTCCTTCCAAATGTCAATGTTCAGTCTCTACACACGAGCCATATAAACACTGATACTAGTAAAAGGACTGGCATTTTATTAATCACAACACAATAGATAAGTATTCACAAGAGCCTCAAGAAACTATTCCAAGCTGCTGGAACAGTGTTACTAAAATTAAGTAGTGGAGCTGTTGCAAAAAGGAACTCCTGCTCTTCTTATAGCCAGCCTCTTGCTCATTCTCCCCACCACTCCAGGACTAGCAAAACCAAGCCTGGTCCATCATTTTTAATCTTGTGTAATTTATATTATACATTACTAAGCACAAAACTTACACAGCCCTGCTAGTGACCTGCTGCTTGGGGTTACAGTCGGGGTGAATCCAGTACTCATTTTTTATTTATTCAGTGCCTTTAGATCCAAAAGGAACATATGCAAAATGGAAAAAAGAATGGTCATAACTCTCCCGACTTCTCTCGCTAGTATTCATGGGCTGGAAGGTATCCCTCCCCAATTGCAGCCAAGGATTGGAAAAATGCATTTTTGAATTGCAGCTCTCAGTATCCCCCAGCCAGCGTGGCAACTAACACAAATACTGACTGGGGGATTCTGGGGACTGCAGTTGAGCTTTTTCTAAGATCCACCCTCCACTCCATCCCATCTTAGTTGCTGGCTTTTGCTCCTTGGTCTACCAATCCCCAGACAGCAGGGGTGGGAAGAGATACTAAAGGATGCAAGCAACCTGTTCAGGTCCTATGATTCTACATAGGATGGGCAGCAATGCTAGGAGACTGCATTAGCCCCTGGGAAGACCTTGGAGGGATATACCCACTCCTGTAAAAAAAGACAATTGCCAGCAACCCTGCTCCAGGGGATATGAAGAGCATTTTCATCATGTTTAGAGGCCTTCCTGGTGCATTTTTAAGAAAAGGAGGTGACCAGAAGTTGCTTCCTGTTTCAAACAAAACAAAACAAAACAAAAACCTCTCTTATGCCTAAATTGTTCCAGAGGCCGTCAAAATGAAGTAGTAATGCTGCAACAACCCTAGAACGCCTCTTGATATGTTTAGGAGCAAAAAATTGTTTGCATTTTTTAATCCTTGGCTGAGGGTCCGGGGGCTCCATAACATGGTGGAGATGCTGTTCACACCCTCTAGAGAGGACTTAGGGGCAGCTCAGCTAGCATGGTATGTACCATTTGGAAATCTAAGATCCGTAGGCAAAGGATTATTGCCTATTCCACCAATGTGCACATCCTTGTCAAGGCTACAAGCCTTTGAAGATCTGGTTACCATCTGTGGAAGTCTTCTTCTGGATCTCCAGCTGGAAGAACTCACCAACTCGTATAAGGTATTGAAGACATCTCTCTTTGATTTGCTAGAGTAAGCTGCTGAGTTGTGCCTGATGTTGCTGAAGTGGGATGTTGGAGATTTCATTTTATGTATACTTATAGTGTTACGCTTTATTGTCCTTCTCTTTGATTGTATGTGTTAATGTTCTATCCTTTGGTGAAAAGGGCACTATAGATAAATGTTACTATTTTGGACCTTTTTTTTTTTTTTAAACTCTTGAGGGTTCCTGGAGGCCACGAAATGGCCCTGGGAGGCTACATGGAGCTTGTGGGTTGCCCTTTGCCCGCTGCTGTTCTCGACCAAGATCCAACTTTCTTAAGCTTCACTATTGCATCATGCTTGTCCACTATAGTCAAAACAAAGAGCCTTGTGGGAATTTGAAGGCTCACAAATTTTATTATACCATGTCTTCCTGGACTAGAGCCTGGTTCATCTCATGTACAGAATATAATCCTTAGATGTTTAGTATTTATATGCATGAGGGTAAAGGGTTAGAGATGTTAAGTTGAAAGGCAATACAGTGCAAAAAATACAGCTCATGACCATTCAGCTAGGGCTGAAGAATATGCAAAATGACTTTCCATATCTGTAACACCTTGTGACCTTTTTCTGCAAACCAATTGAGCTAAATCTAATTTTAAGTCCAACTCAAGGAAACCCACTGAAATCAGTGTGACACACATTCATTTCAATGGTTAATCTGAGTTGGCACTAACACTAGATTTAGCCCATATCATCTAGCTTTCTAACTTTTTGGTTTGTTCTAAAGATTCATT
Organism: Iguana delicatissima; assembly: GCA_948472985.1. Taxonomy (NCBI): domain Eukaryota; kingdom Metazoa; phylum Chordata; class Lepidosauria; order Squamata; family Iguanidae; genus Iguana; species Iguana delicatissima. The sequence continues at coordinate 97,134 of CAOKZL010002235.1, forward strand.
TACTGAAGACGAAATGCTGGAAAGCTCAGGAACACGGAACATGTTATCAGAAAAGGAACGAGAGAGAAGAGAGGATTCTTAGAATACAGAAGGCACACCACAGAGGGCTTAATACGAATCTTACCTACAATGTATGAGTTCACACACCCTTATAAATGCCGGATGTCCTGTGAGTTACTCATTGGTCACCATGTTAAGTATTTTCAACTTCTCTCTGCAATCTCGCTCCTCAAGGGCAACTTCTCAGCCCTATCATGAAATAAATACCACACATTCCCACATGCAGGAATTCAGCTGAGTGACCAAAGGGAAATGCAGTTCTTGATACCAAGAGTGTGGAACAAATGTTTTAATCTTGAAACAGTCTAGAGCTGCTTTTGTAATCAAAGCATGTCACATCTGGGATGTGGTATATGGGAAAACCCTGGATTTACATAAATTAAATACCACTCCTAAAATAAATCAGTTTCAGACATCTGTATGACTAACGTAGGAATGCTATGTTGGAGCCAGCAAGTGCTAGAAAAGGGAAAGAAACAGAATTGCGGGGTAAAAGACAGAAGAACCCAAGAACAGAGGTTTATTGGAGGGGCGTTCCTCTGTGTCCAATCAGTAGGGAAAATAAAATCTCGGGGGGACATGAGAGAGGGCCTTCTCTGCAGCAGCACCCCAGTTGTGGAATGCCCTCCCCCTGAAGCCCAATTGGCACCAACACTGGTATCGCTTCAGCACCAGGTTGAAACTTGGCTTTTTATTGATGCCTTTGGGCTTAAGTGATTTTATCCAGGCTGCACATGTGCAATGCCTTGCCCTATTTTTAGCTGCTTTAACTGCTTTTAAATTGTCTAGTTTTTAGTTGATAAATGCTTTCACATTTTTAAGCATTTTAAATTACTGTTGTTGTTTGTTCTTTTAAATTGATTTTTTTTGTAAGCATCTTACTTTTGTTTTGTTTTAAAGACTTCCAATGCTACAAAAGGGGGAATAGCTAAGGGCGATCTGGAGGATGGAATGTTTAAACTTAGTCAATTAAATGAATTAAACAATAAGGCATTTTGTAGGATTAATAGTTTAAGACACTGACTATACAAAGGGATTTTCCCTTGTTACCATAATACTTTGGAAGTCTGCCTTGGAAAGACAGGCTGGTTTAAAAAAAAGTTACCATACATGAGACATAGCATTTGAGTCTCTTGTCAATTGATCTTGCTAATATGAGATTTGGGTAGCCCATCTGAAGGGGATCCGGCCCTAAGGATGTGATCCTACTGGAAGGGGTTGCAGTGTAAAGCTTTGCCACTGCTGAAGTCTGAGAGTGTGAGAGTGAAGAGGCCAGCCAAGAGGCAAAGGTGGTCAGCAGACACATGGTACTAAGAGAGAACTGTGGCCTGGAACGACATCCAAGTGCCTTTGGTTATATAGATCTACAAAAGGTAAGTGTGGGGTATACAACTTAGAAGGAACCAGGAACCATAATTTTAAGAAGCAAAGTGCCAGCCTGTTGGAGTAGTTTGCGTGCTAAACAAGGACTCCAAGAGAGGAGGGTCAGAATCTCCTCTTGAAAAATTACTGGGTGACCTTGGACATGTCACACTCTCTCAGCCACAGAAAAAGGCAAGGGCAACCTCCCCTCTGAATAAACCTTGCTAACACAATCCCGTAATAGGCTTATTTTAGGTTCACCCCAAGTCAGAAACGACTTGAAGACACGCAACAACAACACGGAAGTATCATGGGAATTTGCCAAGCAGTCACAAAAACCGTCTCCTTTCTGGGTCTTTGCCGTGTTAAAATTAGCTTAACCCAGCTGAAAAAGTGCTGGCAAGTCACTTTCCGAACACTACTAGTTTAGGTTGTTGTAAATATGCTAAAGGTACCAGATCCCACCTGATCTGTTATTACCTTTAAAGTCCTTCATGGCTTGGAGCCAGCCTACCTGCGGGATCGCCTTCACCCATATAATCCGCCCCGCACATTAAGGTCCTCTGGGAGGAATTTACTGCAGCCAGCCAGAACTAGGTTGGCTGCAGTTACCCAGAGGACCTTCTCTTCTATCGCTCCCAAGTTATGGAATTGCCTGCTGGAGGGGACCTGGCACATTACCAGTCTTGATTGCTTTAAAAAAGCAGTTAAGACTGGTCTCTTCCGACAGGCCTTCCAAGACTAGCATTTCCATCCCTTCCCATCAATTGTCTTGCTGTTTTGTTAATAGTTAATTGATTGTTAATTGTTGTGTGTTTTAAGAGGTTCGGTTAGATGGGTTGGTGGGTGGGGAGGACTGGGCTTGTTTTTAACGTCTTTTAATGTTTTTAATGTATTTCATCTTGTTCACCGCCTCGATCCATGTGGAGAGACGGGATAGAAATAAACTTTATTATTATTATTATCTTGGAAGCTAGGCAGACTCAGCTCTGGTTAGTACTTGGATGGGAAACCACCAACGAATACCAGTTGTTTTTGGTTATATTTCAGAGGAAGGAACTGGCAAAACCACCTCTGAGTATTCCTTGCCTAAGAAAACCCTATGGAATTCATGGGGTTGCTGTAAGTCAACAGATGACTTGAAGGCGTGCACATGCAAGCACGCATACAAGTGGCCTAAGATATTTTAAATTTGTAAAACTGAATGAGCCTGCCATGCAGCCCAGCCCGCAGAAAACTAGATTTCAGTTCTAGCCTGGTTCCTTTTCAAACTTACTTGTGTTTGCTCACGCAGAGAACTCTACCTCCACCATGGGAAAATCACTGCCTACCTTTAATCCAAAATGATGCCATCCAGGAAAAGTTTTACCACCCCCTGCCCCACCTGTTGGCTGTGTGAACTAGGCCTTTGCCATGGCAACAGAAACGACTCCTGGAAACTAAATATACTAGAACAGCTATGCCAGTCTCCAGTTATGATTATTTAAAGGCCGTGTCGAGTAGCACCTCTGAGACTAATTTTAATAGAGCATAAACTTGCACAGGCTGTAATCTCCTCCTTCAGATGCTAGAACTGCTGGCAGACAGCAACAGAAGGCAGTCCGCAGATCGTTCTTTGATACACGTGTCCTCACAGAGGTGCTGACAGAGTACGGAAGAAAGCCCTATGTGAGCTCCCCCTGTGAAGGCCCAGGAAGAAAACCTCATTTTGGGTCTAAATGTACAGCGTCTGTGACTCCTGAAGCAATTTAAACGGAGAAAGTTAGCTTCCAACTATGATTTGCAAAAGGAGATGAGCTGTTCAGACACCACGTCTGCAAAGCATGGGCCATTAAAGGCAAAATATACCACTCCAGATGCCCAGGGCAAATCATTTACCACGGGAAGAGTGAAGCAATTAATTGGGAATGCAAAGAAACAGCAGCGACATGACACTTGCTCGAAGCACCTCCGAAGATCACACGACATTTATTGCAAACCGACCCATCATTAGTACAGAAAATAGAATTAAATTCTCATTCAGCTGCCTTTGGCGGGCAGCTGGGCTGGAAGGCAGCATGGTTACAATCCCAGGAGGACTGATCAGTTCCCAAAGGGCAGAAGATGGACCCCGACGAGCCAAAGCTCCCTCAACAGCAGCAGACCAGCAGCAGCAGCACCAGGGAAGGCTGAAAGGGAAAAAGATTGGGTAGTTTATGCCTCTTATATGAACAGCACCTGGCAAAAGAACGACAGAACTACGTTCTACTGTAAATGACTCACAAGCACATTTGATGGTAAGCCTACAGCTTTATTTTTAATTTCTGTACATCATCTAATGATCATAGGTACTTCGTAATAAAAAGCAAGGCTATATATCTGGGCGTTGCACCAGTAAAAATTTGAGTTCAGTCCCAGTTCGGGGTCGTTAGAGCTAACAACTCTCTGGTTTGGTTGAGCCACTTTATACTTTTTTTAATGGCCTCAAATACATCTGAAACAGGTTAAAATCATGAACTCATGATTGCAAGGCCAACTTCTCAAAAAGATCTATACTGATAGTTAAGATAAGAAAAATACAGTCTCTCTTTTTTTAATGGTGTTTGCACACACCAATTTCACAACCCTCAAAATTCTTGTCGGTGGTCAAACATAACTGCTGAGACCAAACTGATTTCTGTCCTCAGATACTCTTTGGCCATGAGCAGTAAATAACTCATGCTTTTGGCTTTATACGTAAACATATAAAGAGACACAACATAATATATTCAGTTCAACTAAACACCACACACACATTACAGTTCAACACATTTATTCAGTTATAACTGAATAATTCCTGTCCCTTCTGAAAAAGGCAACAATTACAATGTCATTACATCTATCCCTAGTTCTGTCTCATTCTGTAAATTTATTCTTATGCAACACTTTGTGTCAATAAGCCTAAATAATACATATATAAAAATGGGCTGTACAATGACTAGAAGTACTTTCTTGTGATTCAGAATGATGACACAGAGGTAGAACATTATAAAGTTTTGTACAATTATGACTAGAGCATAGACAATTTTGTCCCCTCTTACAGTTCTATACAATTTGGGGCACAGACAATTATTGCCTACAGTTTCAGGAAAAGAGGGAAAGCCTCTCTCCCTTGATAATAAAACAAAACAAAACAAAACAAAACAAAACAAAACAAAACAAAATAAAATAATGGAAGAGAGACCAACATATGCTACTATTACTGAAGTATTTCTAACTCACCCTAATATTAAGAGTTATCAAAGTGAGGTATAATCAGTAAAATCACACTGAAGAATCTGAAACAATTTGAATGTGTTAAAACACTTTACAACAGTTTAAAACAATTTAACAATTCAAACAAAACAAAACCCAGCAAACTGAAAACCTGGAGACCAAGCCATGACTGTCTTAAGTACCAAAAGCTCCAGCAAACTGTCAGCTTTTAACTTGACACCAAAATAAAGACAGTGTCAGACCTCCAAAGGGGAGGAATTCCTTAACTGTTGGGTTACAACTGAAAAAGACCTCCCCTGTGCCTGTGTAGAGTTTACTGTTTCCAGTAGCAGGATGCAGAGCACTGGCCTCTCTCAAGAGATCTTAAAAACTGAATAACTTTCAGTTTATGAGAGTTCAATGGAACTTCGGTGTTCAGAGACTGTTGTTGTTTTTGTGCGCTTTTGATTCATTCCTTAAGTGAACTTATCATGGGGTTTTCTTGGCAAGATCTGTTCAAAAGAATTTCATCACCGCCTTCCTCTAAGGCTGAGAGAGTATGACCTGCCCAAAGCCATTCAGTGGATTTCCATGGTTGAGTGGGACTTTCAACCCTGGTCTCCTGAAGTCTTGGTCCAGTTCTCAAACCACAGCACCAAACTGGCTCAGAGGCAGTACAGTGCTGAATGCTACATGTGTGAAACAACAGGGACAGCTGTTGCCTTCGTTCCCCATTTGAGAACTTCTGATGGGCATCGGTTGACTCCTGGTGGAGACTGTAAAGCTGGACTCGACAGATGTTGGCATTCTCGAGCAAAGATAATTTTTATGTGCTTCGGTTTCAGGTTTAATGAGGAGCTGGACTCAGTGATAAGAAATCAAGAAGCAATCAGTAAGTCTGTGGCCTCTGGTTGCTGATGGATTGCTTCTTTTTGCTTAGAATTCGCAGGCTTAAAAAAGCTCGAAAATTGCCTCAATGTGGAACCTGTTTTCCTGCCCCTTTCCTTCACTTTCTAGAAGTACCCCTTTTTAAAATCATCCTCAGACAGACTTCCCAAGTTTCTGCATTACTGAGCCACTTATTTTGAACATATTATCTATGTATATAGAGATTCTGCTTCAGGTTTAAGACACAGCTTAGGTTTGGTTTCCATTCCTGTTGACTGGGGGTAAAAAACTCTCCAAGCAAATTTGGGTTCATATTTGGTTTGACTCCCTGCTGTGTATAGATCTCAACCAGCAAGAAAATTCAATTTGCATGCTGAAAAATTGGGATGTCAAGTAAATTTGCACCCACTTTCTCTTCTTTTTAAAAATTTGCATATTCATTCTGTTTCCAAAATTCAGGCTTCAAAAGGATTTGAAATATATCGACAAGGACTGGAAAAGTGGGACAAGATGGCCAAGCTGGGTACAATGCCAAAGAATAGCAGCTATAGAGGGAAAGACTGTAAGGTACTGCAATTCCACTGGGAAACCAAAGCAGGTATCCTCTGCTTCTTATTCCATAGAGCATTTGGGAAGGCTTAAGATTTTCATACCATTCTGCTTCAGTAAAAACTGCATCACTAGACACTAAGACTGACAACTTAATTAGCCCACTTGTTCATCCAAGTTATTGGGCTTTATTATACTGTGGGGCTCAGTTAATCAAGGGCTGTCCCTATACCATCCACGTTTCCCTTTTAAACTATTGTGGTGCTCCTTTCCCTAGCGGAAGGTCCTCCCCAGACTTTACTTATAGGGGAGCAAGTAAGTGGTTAAAAGAGCCCTACTGGTGTAACGGTCTGAGCATAGAGACCAGAATTCAATTCCCTGCTTAGCCATGGAAACCCACTGTGTAGCCTTGGGTGCATCACATATTCTCAGCCCCAGAAGATCCCACGACAGGCTCGCTTTAGGGTCACCACAGGTTCGGAATGACTTAAAGGCAAACAACAACAACATGTTGAAGGTTGATGGGATGGAAAAGTTAAAGCCACTTTCTGCTTTCAAGAACAAAGATCTACTTCCGGCTGCAAAGTCCTGGCACTAACTAGAGGACAATAAAATGTTGGAATGGGCAGGTTCAGAAGTTACAGAAAGGAACAAAATTTGCTACCTTAAAAAATCAACAAGCCAGAAGGTTTTGCCCAATCATATCTCAAAAAGTGCATGGAAGAACTGAGTACTCTGCACAGCTCTTTACAAAGTCCATGGAATATGAAGAGAACCTCTACAAGAAAATGTGAATGCAATTTGCTTATCTGTCACAGATTACAGTATGTCATGTCTCTTAGCACTTTACTACTGAACCAATATGCTTACACAACGTTGGTGCACTCAGCACAAATATTCTCCTTACCAAAATGGTGTGAGGGCTCAGATCCGCCCACTCTCTTTGAGCTTTGCAACCAGATCATCCACTGTCTCCACCTTGACTCCCGCTTTGCGTTGGGGAGGGTCCTCCACATTTAGAGTTTTCACCCGTGGCGTAAGGTCCACACTGAGATCTGATGGCTTCACCACTTCAATCTTCTTCTTTTTAGCTTTCTGGGAAGGAAAGAGAAAGGCAGAAGACCCCACGACAACTGTTAGATCCACCAAAATCAGCTGGATAATTCAAGGCTTCTATGCAAATTATTCTGTTGCAAGAAACTTATGCTTCTAGCCCACATAAATGCAGAGACTGTCCCAAGTGAAAGAATTGAGGACTTACAGGCCATTTAACTCCAAGATAGTGCTTTGCTGTCACTGTGACCAACTGTGTCCTACCAGTTTAAGAGCTGTATAGTGTTTAAAGTCTGCTGCATCAAGTAAGGAACACCCAGCAAATGGTGTCAGGACATACCATGATGTTAGGCAAGGTGGCATAGCGAGGCTCATTTAGTCGTAAGTCAGCAGTCACCACAGCAGGCAGTTTCAGGCGCACTGTTTCCAGACCCCCATCAATTTCACGCTCAACCTTCAGCCAGTCCCCATCCACTGTCACTTCAGAGGCAAAGGTCCCCTGCAAAGGGGAAAGAAATGCTGCTAAGTTCAGAGTAGGGCAAGCATTATTCTATGCAAATAAAAAAAAAACCCTGAAGCTAGAGTACTGTAACTTGATATGCTGGGCATACGTGGAGGTATGTGCGCTTCAAGATTCACTAGCGAGTTAGAAAAAGCTGATGGTAATTTCAATCTCAGGAGACGGGACTGAGAAACTTCATACCCGCCTTTTGCTCTTATACTCAGAATGGTTTATGAAGTGGCTGTCGTCGAATCCCACTGCATTAAATGTAAGAATTAGAATGAAACTGAAAAAAAAAATCAGGCCTATCTAGCAACTGGATTATCTCATGACTAGACTAAGCGGACTGGTTGATGCAGTCACAACAGTGCCAAGTCAAAGGCATCCCATTCATCTCCATCGTGAGATAGGGTTTGTGGCATCTGCAACAGTGAAGCTCACAGTGACATACAACCTCAGGGTACAGGCAGGAAACCACCAAATCATTTGAAAACTGGGCATTTCATATACTTCTAGAAGCATTGTCAAGAAGCCAGAGATGAGGGCCCCACCTCTCTGGAAATTTGGCAACTCTGCGTTAATAAGATTTCAATGGGTCATTTACCTCCCAGCTACTCCAGAATTTCATCTGCACATTAATTAGGTTATTAACTGGGAACACAATAGGAAAAAAAATCAGATCAAACCAAACAAAAACAGACTGTGGTCTATTATTCCCTGTGAAGGAATATGACTACTAGACCCAAGGAGTCCTTTAAAATAAGACTGACTAGTTTACCTTTATTTTATTTATTTTTAACATTGATCACTCATCTCTCCTCCAAACAATCATGTAGATGATATCAATACACACGCATGCACAAAAAGAACACTACATTAAAGCCAGTACAATAACAGAACTAAGAGTAATACCCCCATTATTTATTTTTTATTTCCTGCCTTCTGCCAAAGGAGGTGGTTTACACTTAAAAAAAAAATACAGCTAAAAACATACAAAAGTGAATATTAAAACTGAATTAAACTAATCACAGTATTAGAACGGTTCAGTTCTACACTTAAAATAAAATGCATTAAAAAGATAAAAAGCTATTAAATACAGTTGAATCTTTAAAAAATACAGAGCCCCTTAGCCATTCTTCAAAAATTTTCTGTATTAAAAATCTGTCAAAATAAAAAGGGTTTTGCCTGCTGACAGAAAGACAAAAAGGGGAGAGGCATTCTATCATCTCTAGGGGCTGCCACCAAGAAGGCTCTCTCTTGTGTCTCCAACAACTGTGCTTGCAATTGTGATGCGATTGACTCAGGGCCCAGGTAGGCTCATGGGAAGAGATACAATCTTCCAGATAGCCTGGACTGCCTTATTAATAATGCCACAAGTAAGGCATGCATGTTTTTGAACAGGGAGAAAGGACACCATGGGCTCTTCCTCTGCCAGTGCCCATTCACTCATCTACATAGAGCTCCCCCGTGCTGGTACAAGCTTGTCTCAGAACATCTAGAGAAGTAAAGAACTCCACTAGTTGCTAGTTTTAACAACTAGGGTGAAAGAAACAGGTAACTGCATCTGACAAAAGATGATATGATGAGATGTCTCAGATTCCATGTTCACACCACCAGCAGTCTATTGTTTCAGGTATGCTGCCCTTTATATGGAAACTGAGTGTGCTTTTCTTGACAGGTTCTCTCTTCTCTGACCATCCCATAAAGCAGAGTTGAGGAAGTTTGGGTTATTCCAGTGTACTGGATGTCTGTTCCCAGAAGCAGAACCCAGTATGGCTAATGGTAAGGGTCTACAGGAGGTCCAGATAAATGAAAGGTTTCTTACCCCTGCCTCTCATGTTCTATTATGCACTCCCCCAATATTCCTTCTAACTTTGCCACATAGTACCTGAGGCCAGTCAAGAAATGCTGCTGTCATTTGCCCTGTCTGGTTACAATCATCGTCAATGGCCTGGAAAAACAAGCAAAATGGAGGTCATACAAAGAATAAGAAAGTGTAACTAGCCTTCCAGTATCCATAGCACAACACTCTCTCCCCTAATATACTCATCACAGGGTAGTTTGAACTCTGCCCTGGCAGCAGTTCCTAGGACTCCACAAACACTAGGTTAAGCCTCAGAAGACTGGGTTTTTTAACAGCTGCAATAAAATACACAACTGGAAGAAGGATATTTAAGACTGTACTGCAGAAACTGTCTTAGGAAGACTCAGTGCCCCTACAGGCAGGGAAACAGAGGGCCTGCTAGAAGAGAAGATGCATCTAGTTTTGCCTCTGAGAGAAAAAATGCCTCTCTTCATTCAAAGTTTGGTAAGTTACTAGCACAAGAATCATGAACAATAATCTTTTAGCAAGGTTGTTGCTGTCTATCTTCAAGTTCTTCCAACTTATGGTGACCCTAAGGCTAACTTATCAGGGTGGTTTCTAGGGCTGAGATCATGTGGCTCACCCAGTGGGTTTCCATGGTCTCCAGGGTAGTAGCCCAATGCTCAAACTACTAAAAGATCTCATGTTTCATTGATATTTCTCTCTACCAATGCTTCCTCGATCAGTTTCAGTCAAGGTACTTTGTGAGCTACTTGCTATTTGCAAGTCAGACCTGTCTGCCCTGAGACCTATTTGGCTATGCCTCTCTTGATGTTAGCACCAGACGACCCCTGTCCCCTTCACTGACTAAGGGACTCCCTGCTTCTTTTGCTGAGGTACCCCTCTCATACTGGAAACAGTGGTATCCATATGTGGTATCCGTATGGTCATTAAGGATGGTGAGTCACCATCCTTAATGACCATGGCCACCATCCCTGACCAGACTGATAATTCTCCTCATCAAAGAGAAAGTGCTGAGATTGTAAGTTAACAAGACAGCTTCCTCTCACTTTTGGCCTTTAATTGTCCTTCCATCTCCAATGAAGCCCAAGATTCAGAAGGACATGAACACTGATGGTATAAATTTCACTGGATACTGCAATGATTGTCTATGCAAAAGACACTCCTTCCCCTTCAGTTCTGCTCACCTGTTTGCCCAGCAGCAGAAGGTTAACACCCTCCTTCTTGGCCAGTGCAGCCAAGATCTTTGAAACCTGGAAGGGGCCAAGGCTCTCATAGTCCTTCGCAGGAATGTCCACATGTACGCCTCGGTCGGCTCCCATCGCAAGAGCTGTGCGGATTGTCTCCTAAGGGTAGAATGATTGTTGCAGAAAGCCTTAAAAGTGACATATGTCTTCCCCAGAATGAGGTCAGCTAAAAGAGAACTTACCTTCTTCTGCACTACAAAAACTCAAACACAGAAGCCAGGATCCAATGCTATTGCTGCACCCACAAAAGCTGCTTCCATAGCTGAAAGCATAAAGGTGGAATGCCCCCTCCACAGTCACCCCCACACTCCAAAAACCTTAGCAATTTTTGTCGCAGCAGATTTTTCTCTCAAAGGGCTGCAGAGGGAGGAGACAAAAATCTTGACGCTGCTGTCATGTTGGATTTAGGCCAGCTTATTCTTCACAGGTTCTCAGGCCTCTCTCCACTATCAGTATCTTTGTCATCATCAATTATTATTAATTAAAATATTTATGCCCTGCCGTATATCATTTATATCCTGTCATATATCATGGGATCCCAAGGCAGCACACAAGTAAAATCAATCTAAGCAGTTTAAAACTACTTAAAATAATTTACCACAGACTAAATGCATATTAAACAATTGAACAGGTTAAAAAAGATGAGATGGTTTAAATATATGTCCATATATACTGAGGGACAAATCAATTGAATAAAATACCCCATTTTGCTTAGCACTGGAATGAAGGCATTGTTGTTACCCACTGAGTTTCCAAGGGGAAGGTACTCTGCAATTGAGTTGCCACAGCTGAGAAGGCTGACCCCCCATGTTCTCACACACTGTTTTGCTACCACTGGTGGAGCACAAAGAAAAGCCTCTTCAGAAGACCTCAATCTTTGGGCCAAAGTATACAGCAGAAGTGTTTCTTCAAGTAATTCAGGTCATCACAAGCACCCTGAATTCAAATCAGAAGTGCAGCCAGCACAGACCAATGTTAAATGGTGGCTATCCAATACTATGGTCAACAGTCTAGCTGCTACGTTGGCACTAGCTGCAGCTTCTGAGACACCTTCTGGACCAGCCCTTGAATATCAGCCCTTGTTGATATTGCTGCTACTGGCTGGCTAGTGACAGGTTGTATGGGTCAGGAATTTTAACATAGTTCCTACTGGCTAAATTCTCAACTTGGCCGTCAATCAGAAGAACTACAAGATGGTTTCATTCCAAATGACTTTTGAAAGATGGGGATAAAGATCAAATAACAATCAAATGGCTCTTGATGACTTATGCTGGTATAACTGGGGCATATCCAGAACCAGAACCCTCTTATTAACTTGCATTGGTATCCTGAGTACCTCTTTAGGGAACACTGTTTCCCAATCTGTGAAACAACAAGTGGTTGGTACCTGGGTGTAATCCCAACACTTCCAAACCAAGTGGCCCCTGGCTGGCCACTGGCTTCAACAGAAGTGGTCCCTTGCACCATCACATGACTCACCTCCATTGCCATTATGTATGCTGGCAAAACCTGACTCTTCATCAACTTCAAGTAGGATTTCAGCCATAATACCCAACCAGGATGAAGAAGGCTTCAAGTCTAACTGAATAAAACAAAATTGCCTATACCACAAGTGGCTTCAGACAGCCCCTGTTTGGCAGCTTCCAATTCCTCATATGTAAAATAGGGCTAATGATCTCTCTCATAGGCCTGCATTTGTCATAATGTATACTTCTGCTAAGGTTATCAAGCCAGCACATACACAGCAATCACATCTTACCTTCACAATCACCCTATGAGTTAGCTAAAGGTGAGAGATCATGGTTTGCCCAGGAACCTGAACCCTAGTTTCCCTGAATCCCTTACATCAGGATGCTTAGACATTTTATATTAATACCTCAGAACATCTTAGATTATCCAATACCTCTGAAAGTTGATATGACTACCTGATTCCATCAAACCATTAGGCTGCCATGCATGGAGAGGTATCACCAGAAACCTGACGGAGACCAGGGGAGTAGAAAGTATTTAAGGAACCTGCAGAATTCATTGCAGGACCCCAAATCCAATTCTTTCCTCTTAGGAACTGCACACAGTGAGACATCAAAGGCAGAAAAGCAATACATTTGCAGTATCAACTGTACTTAGACCAATCTCCACCTTCATCTCAGACCGATTTATTCATCTAGCAACCAAACAAATCTGACACTAAGAGAATACTTCTATGCTTAAGCAACCTGGAAGCAAAAGTCAACAACTGATGGGAGAATATAGATAAAAGAAATTGTAAACCTATGTCATACACTTTTTTGTCATTTGATCAGAATGTCACTTATATGGGATGTTCATCCTGGCCCATACAAGACAAGCAATAAAACTAAAATGGATGCTGCTTTTTTGAATAATGGCATGAAAGAATTTGCTATCTCTTTCCCAACTTTCTTAATGACAGCAATAGCAGCTTCTATGCGAAAAGGGATGCCTGCCCCACTGGGAACACAACCAAGATACTGGCAATTCAAGCACATGCACCCCCTCCATCAGATGTATCGCAGCTGCTGACTGAGCAACAATACACACATCCCTGCCCCACCCAGGTTCCTCCTGCAGACAGAGGCAGAAACTGGCAGCAAGAAGGGGAAAAGACAACCTTAGAAAGGGAACTCCCATCTTCTATCTTTTTTCTGAGACCAAAGAATGTCAGTGGACTGCTGCTGGGGGGGAGGGCTGCAAAAAGGGATTGGAGGAATAAGCCAGTAAGTGAAGGTCACCAGGAAGTGGAATCAGCAGTGCAGAAAATAGCTGGTGACTGTGGAGCTGTCAAAAAGCTGGAACTGACAGAAAATAGAATAGAGCCAGGTCTGTGGAGATTGAGGGAAGAGGGAAAAGGCAAGGAGGCATGCTCAGACCAGTTACTTTCTGAGGCTGTGGCAGTTTATACTTACTTACACACACACACACACACACAATGTTGCTAAAACAACCTCAAAAAGCAGGAGAAAAGGTTTGCCTTCTGGATGTCTGCTGGCTCTAATGTTTTTCTGGGATCCTACAGAGGACATTGATAAGAGTGCTGTGTCTGGCTATGGGAGATCCAATTTCTGAACTGTGCCCAGTCATAAGATTTATTCAGTTGGCAATCCTACACATTTTCCCTGGGAGTAATCACCACCACTGAACACAGGAGGACTTACTACTGAGCAAGTCTTCACAGAAGTGTGTTGACAACTGCTATAATAAGGCTCCAAAGTCCCAGCATGCATTTATTCTCCCTGTCTCCCTTGCATGCACACACATGTATACATAAACACAAAGGGCACCTTAGCAGATGATACAGTTTTTTACTCCACATACTATGACAAACCACAATCGGTGAAATTCCTCTTTTCTGCGAAGCTGGCAATGACACAAGGGCCCTTTTCTCATTTGCATCTGGTTGACTCCCTAACACAGGGGTAAGTTGAAGGAACACTGGTGTCTACATATAGACTGCTGCTTGATTTTCAGCAGACCATCTGAGACAACCACCTTCAAGCACACAAATCATCATCATCCAGACATGTGCAGTCTTGGCCCTGCCCTGAACAAGCTACAGAAGCCAGACTGCTGCAGACATGAATGCCCGACATTGAAGGGGAAACAGTGAGAGCACGTCAACAGAACGCAACAAACAGGTATCCCACTGAGCTCTCTTGTGTGCAGCTGATGCCACCTGGTGGCCAACAGCTTCCTAAACAGCAGTTATCCCAACCTCACCCCATCTGTTCAAATCCAGTTGTATTAAGCCCTTGTTTAAAATTATTTTGAACACTGCCCATTCAGCAAACTGGCAAGTGGACAGGAAGGAGCTGGGGTACCAACTTATAAGACAAACTAGGGAAAGATACTGGGGAAGTTTTGTGGCATCTGGCTGGTTACAGTATGATTTGGATGCTAAAGGTGGTACCAGTACTGTACAAGTAAACATGGTTACTGCTTGTCCTATGTGACAGGATATATTTCACTTTGTGCAGCTTGAGGATATGGACAGAACTGTTCCAGATGCAACAGCCACCACATGTGTACTAAATTGTGCCATACCTGGCTCTTAAAAAGGAGTCACAAGAGCCACATGATCTGTGATGCATAACTGCTACTTAGGTATATATTGTGAGTATTTCACACCGTGTTTTACAGAACAGAACAGGGTAAATCTTGAGCTGAACTGCAAAACTCTGCAACACAAGACCATTGGCAGGTGCCTAAATAGCTTTTGAACTATCTGGGCAATGCTTTGCTTAAAGCTATACTGCCCTAACCAAACCAAACTCAGTTAAGTATTGCTCTAACCCCAGTTTAGAGAGCTGCTGCAGAGAAATCAAGGAATCATTTTCTGGCAAGAAAAGTAAGCTGGTCACTGCTATGCAAATTAATACATGTTAAACAATTCTAGTATGTGTAAGTGGTCCTGTTACCAGTTTTAATGGCCAAACGTAAATTCTCAAAACAGGAATGTAGCAAACTGTATATCAGTGTTAACCAAAATAATTTTTCTCCCTACTTTACCCATGTTATTCTTTGTTGTTGTGAAAGAGAATCTGTCATTATTGAACACTGTATATATTCTGCTACATTATGAAACCTCACTGCCTGTATTAAGCTACTGAAAGAAAATATTTCACTGTACAATAATGAAGACTTCTCGCAAGACAATTTAAATTCCATTCCATACCAAGTCTCAAATGCTGCTTAAGCACTGTGATGAACCAGATTAAACAGTGAACACAGAAAAGCACATAGGCAGGGGAGAAGAACAACAACTTGTGACAAAAGTGAGAATGGAACTGGGGTTTCAGATATGCGGTATATTAATGGGGTGGCTATAAGGGAACCATGGATACAGGTTCTGGTTATAGGTTTTTCTTGTTTAAGGTGGACTTCTGTCCACTGCCAATGTCCAATTCCCATCCCACCTGGCATTGTTGTGGGCCACAGCTTACAGCAACCACTTCAGAGACAAGCTTCTTCTCCTTGAGCCGCACAGCCTCTTCCACAGCAATCTCGCAGAAAGGGTTCATGGAGTGCTTCACCCCATCTGTCACCACACCGGTCTTGTCTGGCTTTACCCGCACCTGCAAAAGCAGCAGTCTGTGAGGAGGAGTGCCCAGGAAAATCCAAAACTGGGGAATGGCCTCTTGCAGTCAATGCTCAGTCTTCTTTTGGGGATGAGAATCCAGTAACTGAACACAACATAAAGTACATGGGTCAAAATTCATTAGCCTTAGTCCCAAATAGAACAGACTCATTGACTAAATGGGAATTACAGGAGTGCTGACTTACCTCTCAGCAAGTGATTCAATGGACCTAGTCGTTGTGACTAACACTTGGATTGAAGCCATTATCAGCACCAAGGTAAGGAGACACCAGTAGATCAATCAGTCTATTTATATCTTGCTGTTGTATGCCTTCAAGTCATTTCTGACTTACAGCGACCCTATAGCATAACTATTGAGGGGTTTTCTTGACAAGACTTATTCAAAGTGGGTTTGTCCTTGCCTTCCTCTGACACAGACAGAGTATGACTTGTGCAAAGTCACTTTGTGGACTTCCATAGCAAGCCGGTATTAGAGTCCTGGTCTCCAGAGTTGTAGTCCAATGCTCAAACTGCTACACCATGATGCCTCTCTAGCATATAATACCTTGCATATTGTCTTTAAGATCTTAAGGTAAAACTTTAGCTGAAAACAGGCCTCTCAGTCAAGATTATATTCTGTGCCACCTGCTGATTGTGCACAGTTACTTGTTTTTGTTGTTGTAAGCCACTGGAGAAATCAGTTCAATTATCAGAGTGAGGCACAATATAAAGATTTTTGTTAACAGCAAACAAAAACAATACAAATGGAGGGAGTGGACAAGGGCTGGACTCAACTCTCACATTTTTTCTTTCCAATTCATGCCATCATTTGGGATCATTATGATTATTATTCTCTACATGATTATCTCTGGATACACATGGGAATGAAATTATACAGAGAAATTGCTGACATGACCGAGTGGTGCACGGATATGCTCAGCAGATGGCGGCAACTTTAAAAAGGATTGGAGGGGCAGCAGCAGAAGGCCAAACACATTCAAAGATTGCCAGTGTAGACAAAATCTATCTCTGCTTAAGCCACTTGATGTTTTCAGTTTTGGAGTTCTAACCACCAGAGTTCTCTGAGTGGTATGCATAAAAGCATAAACTGCCAAACTGTCATTAACCAAACTGTGTCCAAATAAACCATGATGAAATCATTGACAAGGGGTAAAAACACAGTTCAGCATACAGAATGTAAGTAAAACCAGCAGAACGCTACAATACAATGATCTAAAAGCCCTAGAAAAAATTCATGGATGATTAAAAAAGTCTTCAACTACTACCAAAAAGGATATGACATGCGTACTAGATGCACTTCTCTGGAGAGGGCATTCCCCAGATGAGGTACAAGCACTAAAAAGCATCTTCTATTGTGGCCACTCATTTCATTTGGCAGGGGTACATGGAAATAGTGCACTTTGGGTCTGAATAAATAAGCAGAGGAGGCAGCAATATGTTCCCAGACCTAATCGCAATCCCC
Source organism: Iguana delicatissima (assembly GCA_948472985.1). Classification (NCBI taxonomy): domain Eukaryota; kingdom Metazoa; phylum Chordata; class Lepidosauria; order Squamata; family Iguanidae; genus Iguana; species Iguana delicatissima. The sequence continues at coordinate 114,408 of CAOKZL010002235.1, forward strand.
TTTAGGTTGTAAAAATGGAAGCCAGGACTTTGACTTGGGCTAAGAGAATGGATAGTAAACAGTACAAAAGATGGTCACTGGATCATGTGATTACATCAGCAATCCAAATTAACAGTCAAACTGTTCAGTTTTGGAGGAACTCCCTTTTAGAGTCACCCCACTGTAACATATGGTAGTAACCCAATGCTTACTGAGAATCACCTGACAAGTGCAAATGGTCCACTACTTATTGGTCTGAGAACGACCTACCCCATGCTTTGACCATGGCATTAATAGTGGGATGTCACCCCTCCTCTGGCTGAGATTTCTCAAGTCAATAACAAATATCCCAGACTTAGTTGAGGAGAAGGTTCTATTAACATTTACACTGACACAAAATGGAATACAAGATCACACAAGGAATTACTGTAAACACTCAGCCTGAACCACAACCATCACAAGCTCTCAGAACAACCATCTCATCTGATTTCAGAAGCTAAAAGGGTCAGAAATGGTTAGTACTTGGATGAAAGACCACCAGAGATCTGCAAAAACATGTAAAAATTTTTCCTGAAACTCTGGAGAGCCACAGCCAATCAGTTGACAATAAAGATATATCTCACTTTAACAAAGCAGATGTGTTCTTTGGCATTACTTCTTTAACAGAAATGTTGATATCAGAGGCAGAAATAATACAGAAAGAATAGAGATAGGTTCCTACCCCATTAAAAACCAAGAGCTGCTTGAACATGTTTCAGCAAACTCTTTATTCAGAACTAAAGATATGCACATGAGAAATGAAACAACCAGTTCAGGTAAGCACTGCGTGAATAAACAAAGACATTTTGAATCTTCTAGACCACTTCAAGGCTTCTTTCAAAATGCATCCAGAGATTTTTTTTTCTTTTCACCAATAATTTCCACTTTCGAGGTTACACTTACCAATCACATTATTTGTAACAAGCCCTTTATTTCTGTTTTGCTGTCTACATGTGCTCAGTAAAGGATTCCAAAGGCAGCTATTGTTTACCTTGTTTGTTGCAAGGAGGCATACATGACCACAGTTGCAGGCATTAAAAAACTTTGTAAAAAGAAGCTTCTTTTTCAGCAGCTTTGTTAATTGAGATATGCCTGGGCTGCAGTTGATAAATAATGGTCTGACTCCATACAAGGCAATATCTTCTGTTCCAATGATTTCCCCATACCTATCTTTCTGAGATGGTAATCATCAACTGTTAGTGTCTAGGCTTCTCTGAAGTTTATAGGTTAAAGTGTAGAAGGGAGACTGTTTGCACAAGGAACGCTCAAGATTAAATTATTTTCCCCCACAGCAACTGCAGTTAAAAAAAAACCAAAATATATAGTGTTTGAATATACTGCCTCAGAGCCTGACATCACAGGGCGTTACAAAGAGGTACATATTAACTATTGTGGACTATTGTGCCAAAGCTAACAAAATGAATTCCAGCAGGGATAAATGTAAGATACTACTTTTAGGCTGGAAAAAATGAAATGCACAAACATCGGATGGATGACACATGGCTAATTAGCAATACATGTGAAAAAGATCTAGAGGTTTTAGTAGATCAAAAGCTGAACATGAGTTAACAGTGTGATATGGCAGCCAAAAAAAAAAAAAATGTAATCCTAGGCAGCATCAACAGAAGCACGATCTCCAGATCATGAGAGATAATTTTACCACTTCATCTTGTTTTGATCAGAATTTGCCTGTACTACTACAACCAGTTCTGGGCACCACAGTTTAAGAAGGATATTGACAACATGGAATATGTCCAGAGGAAGGTGATCATGATAGTAAAAGGTCCAGAAACCAAACTCTATGAGGAATGGTGTCAGGAGCTGGGTATGTTTAGTTTGTAGCGGAGAAAGTGATAGCCATCTTTAAATATTTGATAGAGACCACTAAATTCAAACTAACAGTAAGAAAATGGAAAATTATTCATTCACAGATGGCACTATATAAAGTAACAATAATCCTGATAAGAGTCCTGTTTAACAATTAAATGAGGAATCTTGTTAGAGCAGCATCCTTTTAATTATTTACCTACCTATGTTGTTTATGTGACACTACCCCAGCAAAAGCTGTCTGGATGCAAAGCATAAAAAAGTGAAAAATAAAGGCAGAAATAAGATACAGACATTAAACTGAGATGCCCAGATGATAAAGATACCTGAGTGAATAGAACACAAGTTCTGAAAAGATCATAAAATGACACAGGAAAAACCATCTGGGGGTACTGTTCAACTGTTGGGGCCCTACCACCCAGAAATGTGTGTTCATATGTGCCTTCAAGTTGCCTGTTGACTTATGGTGACCCCATGAATTTCACTGGGTGTTGTTAGGCAAGGAATACTGGGAGATGCTTTGGCCAATTCCTTCCTCTGAAATTCAGCCAACAGCACTTGGTGTTTGCTGGTGGCCTCCCAAGTAAGAACCAGAGCTGACTCTGCTTCGCTTCCAAGATCTGATGGGATCTGGTGCTTTTAGGGCACTTAGGCCACTACCAACCCCTCATGGTTGCCCACCTCACTTTATTTAGCAGTGTGCACTTAAAACAGGACTTCCAAAGGCAATCCTAAAGTTCTGGTAGTGCCATAGGGATAGCATATATAAAGTCCCTGAAGACAGCAGATCCCTTGCATCTCAGCCAAACAGGAACAGGCCTAGTTAGCATTTGGATGGGCCAGCATCAAGGAAAACCAGGCTATTTTCAGAGGAAGGCAATAGCAAACCATCTCTGAGTATTCTTTCCTAAGAAAACCCTGGCGAGTCAATCAAGTCAACCAATAACTTAAAAACACATGAACTACATTACATATAGCCATGTTTAAATATTTGAAGAGGAAGGAGAGGGCTTGTTTTCTGCTGCTGCAGAGACCAGGACAAGAAGCAATGGATTCAAGCTGCAGGAAAGGAGATTCCACCTGAACCTCAGGAAGAACTTCCTGACAGTCAGGGCTGTCCGGCAGTGGAATCTGCTGCCTCGGAGTGTAGTGGAGTCTCCTTCTTTGGAGGTTTTTAAGCAGAGGCTGGATGGTCATCTGTTGGGAGTGCTTTGAGGGTGTTCCTGCATAGCAGGGGGTTGGACTGGATGGCCCGTGTGGTCTCTTCCAACTCTACACTTCTATGATTCTATGACATATTTCCACAGGGGAAGAAATTATCTCTTTTTGCATTAAACCTCTCCTCCACTGGGCTCCAACTGGCAGCTCCTCTCCAGATCTAAGGCAAGAGTCTTTCCAAGATCTACTGGAAGACCTCTGAATGTTCTCACCCACGAATCCATCCGCTGATCCCGTTCAGCTTCCCAAATACAGCACAGTGAAGTAGTAACTTGGGCTCCAGGGCCATTTCCGCATGACACTGATGTAGTGCTATTATTCCACTTTCAACCTCCTATGGAATTCTGGGGTTTGTAGTCTACTGAGGCCCAGGAGCTCTCTGGCTGAGAATTTTAAACGCTCCCCCTAAACTACAAATCCCAGAATTCCATAGGAGGTCGAAAGGGAAATAATAGCGCTATGACAGCATAGGGCGGAAACAGCCCAGGTTTTAGACTCTCCTGACCCATGAAACTCCTTGTTTGGCCTTCAGTCCGGCACTTTCTCTCAAACGGTCCTACCTCGCAGGGCTGTTGGAGGGGAAAAGTAGGAAGGAGGGTAGTCACTTGCACCGCCCTGCAAGGATTGGGAATAACAATAATATAGCAGCAGTGGTAAACAGCAGCAGCAATAATGAATCCTCGTGCCTTGAGAAGCTCCAAGGGGGCTGCAGCAGAAAGGGCGACAAAGAGAGGCCTCCAGGTGGGCGGAAAGGAAGCGCTCTCTCCTTCTATGAGCCACCTCGAGAGAAGGAAGAGCCAGACATTCGAGCGGCCCGCCCCCCAAATCCCCCGCGCGCACCTTCACAGCGTAGTCGATGACCCGCTTCACTCCCACCATCGCCCTCAGCCCGGGCGCCGCCATCTTCCCCGGCTCTCACTCCTCCACCCCTGCCCTCACGAAGCTCCCATCTAACCCGCCCACTACGAAACCTTCAGCCAATAGGAAGAGACTACAGGTGGAAAGGGGAGGGCAATGTCCCCAGTTGGGGAAGGGAAGCCGAGCGCGGGAATCCCTTCGTGCCCAATCACAAGCTGAGCTCGCATTTCGCTACGCCAATCGAACAACGCGAAAGAAGAGAGGGCGGGGGCCACTTGCGCTTTAAGTTGCTGATTGACGCGTCCTCTCAGCCACTCCTAGCATCGCAAGGTGGGAGGAAAAGCCAAGGGGCGGCAAAAAAAGGAGAAACGTCATATACTTCAGACCAATCAAGACTTAGCATCCCGCGAAACGCCCCCTCCCTGCCTTGCAGCCAATAGGAGCTCGGAAGTTTCTTCTCCTTCACGGAGTTGGGGAGGGCAAGGAAATGGGTGAAAGGGGAAGAAGCGTGTTGCGCATTCAGACGTTCATAAACGTGCAAAGAGCTACTCGTTTCAGGAGTCCTGTTTTTTTTACGATCCCGGTAAATAAATAATTACGAAAGTGTTTTACTAGGCTAACAACAGAACATAAAGAAAATCTTACTGATCATGGCAAAGAAATCCCATTTTTCCATATCCATGGGAGTTAACTTACAGCCCTGCTAAACACTTTAGGCAGGGAAACATTTTTTTAAAAAAAAGTACACAATATCTTAGATTTGCAAAAGTAGACTTTTGCCACTGCCACGGCTGCCATCACCAAGTTGCAAAATTTACTTTAAATTTGAACAATCAATCCATATTTAGTTAAGAAATAATTGTGGGTTTTAAAAGTGCAAAAGAAGAACTAGTGCATTGTTCCTCCTTTCAATAAAGTAACTAAACTCATTGATCCAAATTGTTTGGATCAATTAAAATATTAAAAACCCCTATTAATTGTGTAACACTATGTATGTGTGCTGGCAATATGCATTCCCTAACGATTTTAGCCCACAGGCAGAAAACTGTTGCTTTGTGGTCCATTGTCCCTATGCAGTGAAAATTGCTGTTATTTATTTCTGACAATCCCGTAGTGTTATCGCCGAAAAACCACGGATATATGTGGGTGCAGTGTTTTGTTACAACTCTGGCCGAATTTACATTTGTTTACGAAACTTGGCAGGAACGTTTTTGCAAACAGTCTCACAAGGAGGATTAAGAGGGCTTTAAACTAAGTACAACTGGGGAGGGAGACAAGATTATTCAGGACAAGGACTCGGCAAGTGCAGGGGAAAAAGGCCCAAATGATATTGGCCAAGTAGGAATAGCAACCAACCGTGGGAGGCGTGGAAACAATGCTATGGGACTTGCAGGAAGGGCACAGGGACTTAAGTGTCTCTACACTAATGCACGGAGTATGGGAAACAAACAAGATGAATTTGAACTCCTAGTACAACAAAATAAATATGATTTGATAGGCATCACTGAGACCTGGTGGGATGAGTCTCACGATTGGAATGTAGGAATAGAGGGGTATAGCCTATTTTGTAGAAATAGACCAAATAAGAAAGGAGGAGGAGTAGCCTTATATGTCAAGGATGTTTTCACCTGTGAAGAGATCCATGACTTGAACACCGGAAGCCAGGTCGAGAGCATCTGGGTAAGAATTAAGGGAGCGAGAAACAATAGGGATATTATAGTGGGGGTTTACTACAGACCTCCAGGCCAGACTGAGGACCTCGATGGCGCTTTCATAGACCAAATGACTGCACATTCAAAAAGGAGAGATACAGTAATAATGGGAGATTTCAACTACCCGGATATATGTTGGCAGTCAAACTCTGCAAAGGCGGCAAGGTCCAGCAAGTTTCTTACTTGTCTTGCAGACAATTTCATGGTCCAGAAGGTGGAAGAGGCGACAAGGGGATCAAATATTCTGGATCTGATCCTGACCAACAGGGAAGACCTTGTTAATGACGTAGAACTGGTTGGATCTTTAGGAGAGAGTGACCATGCCCTATTAGAATTTGGCATTCAGTGGGGAAGAGAAGGCAAGTGTAGCCAGGCATTCGTCTTAGGCCCTTTCCACACGGGGGTAATAAAACGCTTTAGCGCACTGTAGCGCGATTTCTGACGGAGGTCTTCCATACCTTAAAGCGCGCTGAGTCGTCTTTAATTTCCAAGTTCCACACGTCAATCCGTTTAGAAACGTCTCCAACTGTGCTTGCACGTGCTTTTTAAAAACCGGAAAAAAAGTGTTTCTTTTCCCCCTGATCCGCGCAATCACGTTCTTGCTCACTTGTTTGGAAGCGCAGATACGCGCTGATTCGCCCCTGAGATGAACGGGGGGTGGGCCGTGGGCGTGGACAGCCTATCACAGCCATAGTGGGCGGGGTTATGTTAATAGCGGGGGTGGTCAGGACGGCAACGTGTGGATCTCTGAAACCGCGCTAAGCCGGATCAAACATAAGACGTATGAATAGAGAGCGCGCATTAGCGCGGATACAAAAAAACCCGGTTCAAACCGCCCGGAACCGTCACTACGCGGATTCCTCTTCTCGTGTGGAAAGGGCCTTAGATTTTAAAAAAGCAGACTTCTGTAAACTGAAGGAGCTGCTGGCTGAAATCCCGTGGTCAAGAATAGTCAATGAGAAAGGAGTTCAGGAGGCATGGGAGTTCTTTAAAAGGGAGGTACTGAAGGCACAGGCTAAAACTGTGCCATTAAGGAGGAAAAATGGAAGGCATCTGAACAAACCGAAATGGTTGACTAAAGAGCTCTCAGCTGAGCTAAGTATTAAGAAAAACATGTACAGGAAATGGAAGAAGGGGGAAATCACCAAAGAAGATTATACGCAAGTAGCCAGGAGATGTAGGGAGAAGGTCAGAAAGGCTAAAGCACAGAATGAACTTAGGCTGACCAGAGACATTAAAAACAATAAAAAGGGCTTCTTTAAATACGTCCGCAGCAGAAGGAAAAAGAAGGAGACGATAGGGTCACTGCGCAAGGAAGATGGTGAATTAATAACAGGAGGAAGAAAAAAGGCAGAACTCCTCAACACCTTCTTCGCCTCAGTTTTTTCCCAAAAGGATAAAAACACTCAACCTGGCAGTTGGGGAGCAGGTGAGGAAGTGGGAGAAATGCAGCACAGAATAGATAGAGAGGTAGTACAGGAATACCTGGCCACACTGGATGAATTCAAGTCTCCAGGGCCAGATGAATTGCATCCTAGGATTTTAAAAGAACTAGCAGAGGTCATTGCGGAACCTCTTGCTATAATCTTTGAAAACTCTTGGCGGACCGGAGAAGTTCCGGCAGACTGGAGGAGGGCAAATGTTGTCCCCATCTTCAAGAAGGGAAAAAAAGAGGACCCAAATAATTATCGCCCAGTCAGCCTGACATCAGTACCTGGAAAGATCCTGGAGCGGATCATCAAACAGTCAGTTTCTAATTGCTTAGAAAACAATGCCGTAATTACGAAAAGTCAACATGGATTTCTCAAAAATAGGTCATGCCAGACTAATCTTATCTCTTTTTATGATAGAGTTACTTGCTTGATAGATGAAGGGAATGCTGTGGACATAGTATATCTTGATTTCAGTAAGGCCTTTGACAAAGTTCCCCATGACATTCTTGCAAAGAAGCTAGTAAGATGTGGACTGGACAGGGCTACTGTCAGGTGGATTTGTAACTGGTTGACTGACCGTACCCAAAGGGTGGTCACCAATGGCAGATTCTCATCCTGGAGAGAAGTGACTAGTGGGGTGCCACAGGGTTCTGTCCTGGGCCCGGTGCTGTTCAGTATCTTCATTAATGACTTGGATGAAGGAATAGAGGGCACGCTGATCAAATTTGCAGATGACACCAAATTGGGAGGGGTTGCTAATACGCCTGATGACAGGATCAAAATTCAAAAGGACCTGGACAGATTGGAGAGCTGGCCAAGGCTAACAAAATGAATTTCAACAGAGAGAAATGTAAGGTCCTACACTTAGGCAGAAAAAATGGTATGCAGAAATATAGGATGGGGAACACGTGGCTGGCTAACAGTACGTGTGAAAGGGATCTAGGAGTCTTCATACACCACAAGCTGAACATGAGTCAGCAGTGTGATGCGGCAGCCAAGAAGGCCAACGCAATTCTTGGTTGCATCAATAGGAGTATGGTGTCTAGATCGAGGGAGGTATTGGTACCACTCTATTCTGCATTGGTTAGACCTCATCTGGAATACTGTGTCCAGTTCTGGGCACCCCAATTCAAGAAGGATATGGATAAGCTGGAGCAGGTCCAGAGGAGGGCAACCAAAATGGTGAGGGGCCTGGAAGCCATGCCCTATGAGGACAGACTTAGAGAGCTGGGTATGTTTAGTCTGCAGAAGAGAAGGTTGAGAGGGGACATGATAACCATGTTTAAATATTTGAAGGGATGTCATGTTGAGGAGGGAGTGGGCTTGTTTTCTCCTGCTCTTGAGACCAGGACAAGGAGCAATGGATGCAAACTGCAGGAGGGGAGATTCCGCCTGAACCTCAGGAGGAATTTCCTGACAGTCAGGGCTGTCCGGCAGTGGAATGTGCTGCCACGGAGTGTGGTGGAGTCTCCTTCTTTGGAGGTTTTTAAGCGGAGGCTGGATGGCCACTTGTCAGGAGTGCTTTGAGGGTTTTCCTGCATGGCAGGGGGTTGGACTGGATGGCCCTTGTGGTCTCTTCCAACTCTACATTTCTATGATTCTATGATTCTATGATTCTGTCCCCCATCTCTTGTTCTTCATTTTGTTATCATTCTGCCTAATTACAGTCCTGAATTCAGACAAAGGGAAACAAGCTGCAAGCTCCCTCTTCCTTGGGTCATGGCCTTTGCTTTCAGCTTACAGTTGTAACTGTGGTTTTGTTGTGACACTCTGGCCAACACACTAAGTTTGTTGAGTGCTTGTTCTCCAAAGCCAGAACTGCAAACCTACTCCCCAGCTATGGGGAATCATGGTTAGGAACAGGTAAGGACTTTCAAAAGACCTCTAAGATAAGAGTAATAGAGCTGTGAACCTTCAGAAGTTGTTGGATTGTACCTCCTAGCATCCCTCACTGTTGACTATGCTGGTGGGCGTTTCAGCCTAGTAACATCTGGAGGGCCACAGCTGCCCTTCCCTATCCTAGGCTCTTTCTGCAACTGACCTTTTGGCGGAGCTAGGGTGCGGGGATCGCACGAGCAGCCTCTAGCACAGTGGTTCTCAACCAGTGGGTCCCCAGATGTTCGTGGACTTCAGCTCCCAGAAGCCCCAGCCACTATGGTCAATGCTCAGGGCTTCTGGGAGCTGAAGTCCACAAACATCTGGGGACCCACAGGTTGAGAACCACTGCTCTAGCAAGAGGCTCTCGCATCCCAATTCCTTCAGCTCTGCAGCTGCTGCCTGCTCACGTGAGAGCCCCGCCTCTCCCTTCCGCAGTGCAGCCTGGGATTTTCCCAGGCTGCTCTGGGGCAGGAAGCGCGAGCACTGCGGCTCCAGAGCTCCGCACTCACAGCAAGTGCACATGGGGTCCCGGAGGGATGCACGATCACGCACCATTTTGGCTCACAGCCGAAAATGAAATAGTGCATGATTGGCACCTGCCAGACCCTAGAGCAGTGGTTCTCAACTTGTGGGTCCCCAGATGTTTTGGACTTCAGCTCCCGGAAGCCCTGAGCATTGACCATAGTGGCTGGGGCTTCTGGGAGCTGAAGTCCACAAATATCTGGGGACCCACAGGTTGAGAACCAGTGCCCTACAGCGTCGCGCGATTGTGAGTGCATCCTGTGGACTGCTCCTCATAGTTGCGCAACGCTCCATGGCAAATGCTGTCCGAAAAGGGCCCTAGAGACTTCTCAAATAGGCAAAACATCTATGCTTGAGGGATCAGCTTTGCTTCTGGCATCTTGCATATGATTTGAATGAAAACTCCCTTCATACCCAATGACTAATCATGCTGGCTACAGCAGATGGGCATTGTAGTCAAAACATCTGAAGAGTACCAAGTATAGAAAAGCTGCATCAGAGACAACAGTAAGCGAATCCCTAGGAGCAAAGGAGCACATAATGAGCACACTGAAGGAGTTTATTTAAGGACTAAAGGAACAAAGAGTAGGGAGACATCATTTAAAACACTTGAGGGAAAGTTCATATGAATAGTGCTTTGTCTCAGTTTGCAGGAACACTTCTTGCTGTCTTTGCCAGAATGACATTGCCATTAACTTCCTGTCACTGTTCAGCCAGGGGAAGTTGAATGTGTCACCCAATGTGAAGGCATAAGCATTTCTCCAGGCATGGGGTGATTTGTGGAGTTCACAACGTCCAGAAGCAAAACACTGTGCCAGATGTCCCCTTTTACTCCTAACTCCCAAAGGCCTAGGTCCTGTTGGGTCTAGGCGGGCATAGGTCCATCTAGCCACCTTTGCCGTTAAATCTTGAATATAGATTTTTTCCTGAGTCAGGTCATCACAGATGTGTCAAATTCTAGTCTTCTCCTTCTATTCTTCTTCAAGGCATCTGAGAAGACAGGCTGAGCCCTACAGTATTCTTCCAGCGTAAAAACAGTGGAGGTTGCAAGAAGCGTTTTAGCTAATTCCTCGTCTTCCCAGTTCTTTGCCACAAAGTGGCAAACTCCTGAAATGCAAAAGATGTTCATTTCAGTGGCCTGCTAGTCAAAGAATCCACAAAAAAGCAATATCTCTATTGGCCAACCAAAATGAGAAAGTCAATATTTCCTGCCTAAGTTAAGGAGCAGTTAGCTTTGCAGAGGACATGGATAGCCTGGATCTCAGAGGAAGTTATTTTTCTGTGACTACTGGAGTTGAAATTTGATTACATTCTCTTTTGTTGTATTTTGCTGCATGTCCAACATGCCTATCCCTGAATATGTGTCTTAGACCATTTCTGCACTACACTGTTAAAGTGCTATTATTCTGCTTTCAACATCTTGTGGAATTCTGGGGTTTGTAGTTTACTAAGGCCAAAGAGAATTTTAAATGATCCTGTCCTATCTCAGTCCTGGCACCGCTGATAAACTAAACAAACTGAATATCTCCCAGCTTGTTACTTACTTCCAGGCAGTAAGCAAAGAATCATAAATAAAGTCCAACATAAACAAGGTCCAGCAGTGTTTCATGGTAAGGGAGCATTCAAGGTCAATCTGAGCATTTGTCAAGGCATCCAGCAAGGTAGCAGGTCAGATAAGCTCTGACAACTCCTGGAAGGGAAGGATACCAGCTAAATAGGCCCAAAGCCTAGTGCAGCTGTGTCTTGATTGACTGTTGCTGGTTATAAATTCTGAGAGAGTGATGCTGAGTCTCTCTTTGCTGTCTGTGCTCATACCTGCCATGAAAACCACAATGACAGAGACCCATCCTGGTGCCAAGGACCACGAAAGGAACGTGTTGGGCTCCTCAGTTGATGACCTCATGAAATTGAAGAGGCCTATCCCTCCTGTGAAGCCTGAAGGACAAGAGCCAATGAAAGAACAAAGTCAAAGGGAAGGTCAAAAGATGAGGTTTGTTACCAGTTGGTTCCCAAAGAGGTTAGGGAGCTTGTCCTTCTGTTGTCAGGCAACTATGACCTCCATCTTTTACCCATCTTCCCTCAGGTTTGGCAATATAGCCAGCTCTTCCTGAAGTGCAAACGCACACCAAAGTGCATGTCTGTGTTCAGGGCCAGGAAAAGTTACTGTTGTGGACCATAACTCAGAGAAACCCCAACTGGCATGGTCACTGGTCATGCTGGATGAAAGAGCCATAGAGCTGTAGACCAAAAAAGCAATATTTCCAAACTTGGACTCATTGGTGGACCCAAGAGCTCTTTTTGTCTACCTGCAAGTGGCACTCACAACAAAATGTTGCCAGGCAGCTGGGGCCTGAAAACTGCCCAAGAAAGTTACATGATGATCTAGATCTTGGAGCTAAGATACAACCTTTCTAAGACCCTTTCCACACGGGGAAGTTAAGACAGGCCAAGGTGTCCTGTCACGGAGGTTGTCTGCACCTTGGATCAGACTAGGTTCGGACCATTTACCTTAGTTCCACACCTAACTCCAATCCAAAATGCCCCCAAGTGGTCCTCCAGCGCGCTATGTGAAGACCGGAAAAATCAGTCTTTCAATTTTCCAGGGTGTGCCATTGCGTTCCTGCTCAGTTGTGCAGATGCTCAGATTCGTACCAATGCGAGCCTGTGATCAGTGGAGGGCAGGCTGTGGGCGTGGCCAGCTTCAGCGGTTGGTCCAGACCCACAAACTACCAGAAGCTGCCATTTTGTAAGCCTCACCAGTGCGGATCTGAAGACCTCGCACTGCTCCACATCGCCCTGGAACAAACAGGGGAGCCCTGCGGAAGGGCTTGAGGGAGAGTCCGCATTGCTTCAAGCCAAGAAGAAGCAGTAAGCAACGGCATGGAACAATTCACTCGCCTCATGCAGAAAGGACCTGAGTGGAGATTTCCCAAGAATGGGACGATGGAGACTTTCCTCCACCCACATGATCCCTGTTGAAATGGGGCATTTCAGGCCATTAAGATTCTATTTAACTGACTAATCCAGTTCTCCTGAAAGAACAGCAGCAGAGTCCTCAGGAGCTGAATTTCTGAACATCTAATTCCATCAAGGTATTTGTTTTTATTTTAAAAGCCCTTTCTTGTGGGTTGATCCAAAGCAGAACAGGCAATTTTCCAACCAAGAACTTTGAGAAACAATTGAAGAGGTGGATTAGAAGATGATTCCACTTACCAGACATGAAACATAGGGTGATGGTAAGAGTGGTCCATGATCTTTTCTTTGATGGTGGCAAGTCCATGAGGCACAGTGTTCCAAAGATTACAGACCCATAGCAAGCCACAGCAGAGACCAGCATGAAAAAGATAGAGAAGACAATATAGGCTGGAAGGCAAAAGAGGAAACAATGAATTTCATTGTTTCATCCCTCTTTTCCAAGGGTGGGCAACTTGTGGCCCTTGGATTGTTTGCTGCCTCCAGCATAATTCCATGTGGTTGTTGTGGTGGTGGTGTGCCTTCAACTCATTTCAGATTCATGCCAATCCTATGGTGAACCTATCAAAGGAGTTTCTTGGCAAGATTTCTCAGAGGCCGAGAGAGTGCAATTTGTCCAAGGTCATCCAGTGGGTTTCCATGGCTGAGCAGACACTCGAACCCTGGTCTCTGGAATTGCAATCAAACTCTCAAAACCTCTTTGCCACACTGAGTCTCCATTCCATGTTATCCTTGGCTTAATTTCACAAAGTGGTTTTATGCCTTCAGCCTTTTAGAAAATGACTGGAGTGGGCTTCTAATGCTGTGCAGTGCTGTTTTTAATGTTTGTGTGTGGTCTTTTCACCACTTTAATATTGTTAATGTTTAATTTTTTAAATTTATAAATTGCTTACTTGTTCTTAAATGTTTATACCCTTATTGAAGCTTTTGTACGGTTCTAATCTGCATTGTTTTAAATATGTTGTTAGCCACCTTGTGTCTCATTATTAGGATATAGGTGAATAAAGTTGAGATGTAAGTAAATAAATAAATATGAGGATGAGGATTTTTCAAAGCATATGTTGCATTATTTAAAATAATTGCAAAGCAGATCTAAAGATCTACAGCTGTGGTTGATGACATCACAAGCTCTAGCCAATAGAGTCCTTCCACAGCTAGCTTTTATCCCCATTCAAATTGCACAGCTTTGAAAATGGCAGAAACACTTTTCCACAACAGTATTTATCCTAGGAGAGGTCCTTCTCCAATAACTGGGACCGTATAAGTTGCCTTTCCCACTTTTAAATGCTGTATCTATCTGGAGTAACTTTTAAAACTTGTCATGACAGAAGTAGTATCTGGATCTTTTACAGTGTTCCCTTTTTGTAAGTTCAAAGAATTTTATGATTCTTACATGGCATTTGGACCAGAAGGGTACATTTTCCCAGCTGACAGTCCTTCCACAGTCCCCGGAACACAAACATCCCTCGGACAAATCGCTTGACCCAATATTCTGTTGAGACTGCTATCATCACCAGACAAGTAGCCAGGCAAGAGAGCATGATGCCACCCAGACGGAGCTGCCCAATGGTTTTTAGGTCCCTGAGCCACACAACTGGACGCCAGTTAGAGACAACAGAAGTGCATGTGTTCACAACAGTGGAGAAATCAGGGCAACTAAAACCACCAACCATTCTCTTCAACCTTGAGCGATCCAGGGAAGAACTGGACTGTGTGTCCCCCAGGGCTTCCATTTTGATTACTGGAGTGGCCCCAAAGACTCTATTGATGAAAGAAGAGAAGCCATTGTCCCCATAGCAACTCCAGTGTTCTGGAATCCCTTTGGATCCCTGGTTATGTACCTTCCACTTTCCATGTGAAGCAACCTTGTAAGAAAGTCCATTCAAGCTGCTAGTTTGCAAATTTATAAATCAATAGATTACTATTACTAATCAATAAGACGAGTCTCAATTTGGGGGAAAAGGCTAGGTATAAACAAAGATAACAGTAATATTAATACAGTGGGCCCTTGGTATCTGATAGGGTTTAGTTCCAGGACTCCCCACAGATACCAAAATTTGTGGATGCTCAGTTCCCATTATGTACAATGGTGTAGTAAAATGACATCCCTTGTATAAAATGGCAAAAACAAAGTTTGCTTTTTGGAATTTTTTTTTATTATTTTATTTAGGAATATTTACAAGCCCTAGTTGGTTGAATCTGTGGATACAGTATTTGTGGATATAGAGGACTGTCTGTAATATCAGTAATAAATCCTTTGTGACTGCATCCGTCGCTTTTTGTTTGAAACAACAACTTTGTATGTAAGCTCATAAACGTTAGCCTGAAATAAACAAACATCAGCTTCTTGGAGCTGGGTAGAGAAGGAGCAGAAAGCTGCATCCTGCAGGAGTTCACTGCATTTATACACGAGGTGCATCAAAGAGAGCTTTCTTTTTCTGGGGACATGCTATGTTTCTGTGTAGGGCTGCACTGGCTCCTTACATGCTCACCTGCATAGATCTTCTTGTCACCTGTGGTGGCCAGGATTGTGCAAAGTGGACATAAAGAGGCTGATGCCCCAATTTAATTACTATCTCCTCTTGTCCCCAGAACTCATATATGATTTAAGAACGCGCTGGTAGATTCTTTAATCCAGTATTCAGATGACACAATGAGTCAACCAACTGCATCTTTAAGCCACAATGCTAAACAATGGAACCTCCACAATTGGAGGCCCTTCAACACATTTACGATAACTCTGTAAGATTAACTTCCAAGTAAACCTGGTTAGCTTTGGATTAAATGGTGGCACTTCAGATTCTGAAATAAAATTAAAATTCATTGAGCTAAATTTCCAAATTCTGCATTAAAATATTATCTTTTATCTTTATTGGATCAATTTACAGGACATCAAAAATATGCACATTTTCAAAAGCTCCAGGTTTGTCACACAGATTGACAATAAATTTTGAATAAGGACATTAAAAAAAATCACTGAGTATAAGGAAAGATCTGGAAATGGCATGATAAATTTATTCACATCCAGGGACAAGGTGCAGGCTTGTCCTAATCACAGATTATTAAATTAGCCTAACACATATAGTTGCCTTATGTAATATTATTACTCTTCCATTGTTTTCATTTTCAAAGAATTTGAAACATTTTAAAGACAAAGAAGTAGAACAGGAATTCTTTAATTAAAGACACAGTAGCCCACCAATGTTCCAACAACAAATGTTATCATAAGGCTGTTTTTGTGGCCTCTAACCCTTGACTGCTCTTTTTTTTTTTTTTTTGTGAGAGAACTGTCTCTTTCAGAAGCCATCAGCAGCTCACTTTTCAAACACATTGCAGCCCTCTAAACTCTTTTAATATCAAGAAGTATCTGTTTCTTAAATTTAGAAAAAGATACCTGTTTTTGGAAGAGTGACCTTTTTGGCAGTCCATGTGCACCTTTCCCCATATCTCAGGGCAGAAAAATGGACCTTGGATCTTTCAAAGTTGCACATTCTGTTCTGTGGTATTTGGTATGCAATGCAGCCAGTTTTTTGTTTGTTTGTTTGTTTTTAAAAAAACTTCAATCAACCTTCCTCCAGTTCAAGAAAATTGTTTGGTTGTTCTTGGCCCAAGCAGTGATTGATTGGCCTCTCTCCAGGAAGCAGCTCTGAAACTGTATTTTGGGAGATTCCAGGAATCTTCAGAAAAAAATTGGGGGTTCGTTGGTGAGAAAATCAATAAGTCTTCCTTGAATGATTAGAGTGTGACTATTGCTTCTAGTCTCCTTTTGCAATCTAAAATGGAGATCTGAGAATGTTCTAGGCAAGCATAGCTCCAGACCATAGTTCCTATCAACTGCAACTAACTTAGACAATGGAAAGGGATAATGGGCCTTGGAATCCAACAATGTCTAGAGGGCCATGTATTCTCTGGCTCTGTTCCAAGCATAAACTAATTTCAGGCAAGGTAAAAACATCCTCAATTAATTGCATTATTCCCGGAAAGCCTTCTGTAGATGCACCCTGCAGATGTATTGATGTAAGATTCTCCCCATCTCAAGAGAAGAGATGCTAGGAATTATATACCAACATTTTGAGTGTACTAGGTTAGAAGAAGTTGCTGTAACAGAGGTTCCTAGTCATGGTTTCCCAGTTGGGACTATGATTCCCCAAACGCCTGACCATTGGTCATGTTAGCTGCAGCTTCTGGGAGTTGAAGTCCACCAGCTTCTGAGGACCAAAGATGGAAATTGAAACATATTCCAGAATCAAGTGGAAAACATCTGGTGTTTCCAAGCTTGGCAAAAAGTTAAATTTCAGGACTACATACTAGCCAGTATGCAGGAGTTCAGAGTGATGCTCAGAGGGTGTCTTGGTAGACAAACAATACAGATGAAAATGAGACAGCTAGAAAACTGCTGCTATGTAGAAGACATTTCAGATGGTTAGGGTATGGATCAGAATCAAGAAAAGGATAAGCATGGCTGTATTTGGGAGATTCCATTGGCAAGGAGGAGGAAAGTGTGGTCTTCCAAATTTTGTGTCCGTGGCAGCTGCTGGCAATAGGATGGGGAATTTTCAATGAACTGTCCAAGGTGCTGAACTTTGTTTCGGAGGATAGGTTTCAGCATCTTAGACAGATCCTTTAGGAGATTCACCACCTTACTGCCATGGAAGCCCGAGCCGCCACCAGATTGTACTGTGGTCTCATGGCATAGTTGCCACTGTATCTTTGGGTTGAGATGTTCAAATGTTGCTGTAGCTAGATTGTGGAGAGCACAGGTAGGCAACAAGGTTGAGTGTACCTGCAAGGAAAGAGGATGAAAGACAGAAAAAAAGAGAATATGAGTTCATACAGCTAGATCTGGCCGTGTAAACATTTTGCTTATTAAAATCCTGGCTTGCTTAAGTAGAAATGCTAGGGAAATATAACAAACCACCTGCCAGTTCTATGGCCTTCTGAAGGAAAGAAGAGAAGCCTGGCACAATGCTGTTGTGCTGTGGTGCCAGCAGGTGGAAAGAGGCCTTTGCTCTGTAGCAATTGCCACTGTTGTGGCTTCCAAGGGAGAGAGGAACAGCCAGACGCAGTGCCGTTGTGTCTTGGTCCAGTGGCCGGTGAAAGGCCCTCCCTTCATACCAGCTGCCACTGATGTGGCCTCGCACAGAGACAAGAGTAGCCAGCATTTTCTGGATGTAATCTCTTCCCACTGCCATCCTCTTTTCTTTGTGTTTTATGTCTTTTTAGACCAGTGGTTCTCAACCTGTGGGTCCCCAGATGTTCATGGACTTCAGCTCCCAGAAGCCCTGAGCATTGACCATAGTGGCTGGGGCTTCTGCGAGCTGAAGTCCACGAACATCTGGGGACCCACAGGTTGAGAACCACTGTTTTAGACTGTAAGCCTGAAGGCACGGACCTTCCAAATTAACAATTTGTAAGCTGCTGAGGGAGCCTTTTTTGGAAGAGAGGCAGGTTATAAATGTTCTTGTTAATTACAGCAGCATCCTCTCTTCCCCACCTCGTTGGCTATCCTGGCCAAATTCTCAACTGTCAATCAGTTTCAACTGTCGCTCTGTCTCTGACAACACTGTTCTCTTTTAACTGTCCTTATTCTACTCTAACTAACTACGCACATAACTTCTACTTAAATGTCAACTGATCTTAACTGCTCTTAACTTCTAAAATATTCTAAGCATATCTCTAATGTAATTAATTATCTGGTGAGTTTAATGTTTCATTATAATTTTTTTTAGTAAATATTTTCTTTTATATTTTTAAATCTGCCGTCTACCTAGTATTTCAAGTCAGCCATTGTTGGAAATAAACTCTGGAGAAAATGTTAGGGCACCAATCCTTAACACCGTCAGGGCAATAACCCTGGAGACTGGGCGACGACCCAGAAAATGATCAGGGCACCAACCCTGAGAACTGTTTGGGCAAAAACCCGGTCAGAGCACCAACCTTGGAAACCGTGAGGGAAAACTGTCAGGGCACCAATCCTGAAAACTGTTAGAAACTGTTTAGAAAAAGAAAGAAAAAACCACATAGGGTCAGACCTAAAATATTAGGTCTGCACGTACTACCTTGGGTAGTCTATGTGATTGTGGGTTTGCTCTGAATCAGCCTGGAAAGATTCCCAACTTTGGCCAAAGGGACTCCCCTCCCTCAGCAAGAAAGCCGTCCAAACTACCTCTTTCATGAGCAAAGGGAAGAACAGTTTATTGAAAAAAGGGAAGGGTTAAATAGGTTTGGGATGACAACGATCTCATAAAGCATACAGCGCATGTGCAAGAATATTAAGAATATTCGCTTTCCCAGGACTAGAATTCTGATACATGGCTGACAACACAGTAACTTCTGGTTAACAATGAACAATAAACCCTGGATCATACATGCGTTCGCTCAGCAATGAGGTGTTAGAAATATTATTGCAATGAGTGTTGGGAACCCAGGCTGAGAGCATAGGAATTTGCCAAGTAATATCAGCATTATTTTAAGTAGGACAGGGGCTAACGACAGAAATTTTAAAGTTGACTAGCATTTGTAATGGAGGACTTTAGTTAAGCAAATATAAAAAGACAAAGAGAGAGTTTCTTTAGCTTAGACATTTAAGTAGGCAATACCCTCTGTCCGTGGCACTGAATCTCCAAATAGCCCTGCAAAGCAGACCAGGGGAAAAGGTGGGAAACACTGTCCATTTGGTCTGTACTCTTTTACTGCTAACACCGTCATATATTAAGAAGCCACGCTCAAACTGGGAAACGTTTTCTCTGTAACTCTGCTAATACTGAGTCATACCTCCCAACATTTCTAAGCAAACAAACAAATAAAAATAACCATGCACCCACCCTCGCACTCAACACCAAACTGGTGTTTTTGACCTTCCTTTCTATTTAACTCCCCCTCTTTCCGTCAGTAGACTCACCAGTCAATAGGAGCGTGGAAAAGGCTGCCCAGACAAGGTAGAAAGACCATTCAAAAGTGACCTGGATTTGGGAATCTACATTCTTCCCATAGGATTTAGCAGTGAATACAGAAATGGCTATGAGAGTGAACAGTCCTACAAAGCAACAGAAAGAAAGTTAGGGGAGATGACGGAATTCTGATTCTCACCAGCGTTTCTGCAGAGCCTGGAATGAATGAGCTGCTTGGAAGTAATGTAGCTGCACGTCAACAAGAAAGTTACATTTGAAAAGTCAAATAATGAGTGGGGATGGATTACTCTCCCATTAGGGGTTCAACAAGGAACGCTTTCTAATAACTTTCTAGTTATTTTTGAAGGGGTGTTATAAAGCATTTGAATGGCTATGTGAAAGTTTTACTCAGCCTGCATTTTTTTTTCTTGATAAATGAAGCTCTTCCCCAAAATAATGAAAAAGTAGCAAACAACTTCTTTATTTATTCAATTTATACCCTACCAAGAGACCCAAGGTGGCGTACAAGATTTAAAATAAAAGTTTAGCTAAATTATGTATTATTGTAAAAGTTTTTATTTTAAAAAAAGGCCAGTCAAACATCAGTTCTGTTCAAAATGCATAGCTAAAAATGGTTTTTAAGTATTTTTACAGCATAATTGCAAAACGGAAACAGAACACACCATTTTAAACAATATTCTGCCATGAGGTTAAAATATGTCAAATGCCTGCTGAAATAAAAAAGGTCTTAACTTTTCAGTGAAAAGAGCAGGGAGGGTGCGAACCAGACCTCCTGTGGAAGAGACTTCCGCAGTCTTAGATTAGTCACTGCTTTCTTTCATTTCTTCACCAACCCACACTGTGAAGGTGATGGGACTGAGTGCAAACTCTCCCCCGAAGATCTTAGAACATGGGTTGTCTTGTAGGGCATGATACAGACTTTTATATACGGTCTTTTAGATGCTGTGAACTCAAGTTGTGTAGAGCTTTAAAGGTCATAATGATTTTTTTAAAAAATGGCAATATTAATTTTGAGATCCTGCATGGTGTAGTGGTATGAACATCAGACTATGAGCCTGGCAGCCAGGATTCAATTCCCCACTCGGCCATGGAAACCCACTGGGTGACCTGGGACACATCACCGACTCACCTTAGGATCTCTTAGCACTGAGGAATTAATTTGGTGTATCTAAACTGGTCAGGATTAAACAATAGGACCAAGGCCATTTCATTCTTTCCTGTCAAACAACTGGGTATTGGAAAGCAGTTTAATGGTTGGCCAAGATCTGTCCTGAAATTTGTTTGCTGCTCCAGTTTCCATTTACAAATTTGCAATGTTTTGTGGTGGGTGCAATGGGGCCCATGGCCCCTATATAGCTCCCAGAGTCCCCTGGGAGGTAATTTTCTCCCTTATTTATTCATTTATTTATTTAGCTAGTTGCTTTATGTCCCATCTTTCTCTCAGCAATGGATTCTAGATAGCTAGAAGACAGCTCTGGCCCAAGAGATGCCTTGAAAAAAAAAGGTGGGGAATAGGCTTTTAAAAATGGGGAAGGGCTAAAAACAAGACATGAGCATCTCCATGCCCCTTAGTGGGCATTTGGGAGGCTTTTTTTTGTAGGGTATGTGTGTGTGTGTGTGTGTGTGTGTGTGAGTGAGTGAGTGTGAGCATGCATGCAGCCCTCCAAGGTCTCCTGGGGGTGACTCCCTATCTTTCCAGCATTGCCCATTCCTGTTTTACATCTTTATTACACCCTTTCTTCAAGAAATGCAAGATGGCATTCTTGATTCTCACCTACCAACTTCTGTCACAGCAACCTTATTAAGGAGGACAAGGCTAGAGTCATAGAATCATAGAAATGTAGAGTTGGAAGAGACCACAGAGGCCATCCAGTCCAACCCCCTGCTATGCAGGAACACCCTCAAAGCACTCCTGACAGATAGCCATCCAGCCTCTGCTTAAAAACCTCCAAGGAAGGAGACTCCACTACACTCCAAGGCAGCATATTCCACTGCCGGACAGCCCTGACCATCAGGAAGTTCTTCCTCAGATTCAGGTGGAATCTCCTTTCCTGCAGCTTGAATCCATCGCTCCTTGTCCTGGTCTCTAGAGCAGCAGAAAACAAGCCCTCTCCCTCCTCTACATGGCATCCCTTCAAATATTTGAACATGGCTATCATGTCCCTTCTTAATCTTCTCTTCTGCAGACTAAACATACGGAGCTCTCTAAGTCTATCCCCATAGGGCATGGCTTCCAGGCCCCTCACCATTTTGGTCGCCCTCCTCTGGACTTGCTCCAGCTTGACCATGTCCTTCTTGAATTGGGGTGCCCAGGACTGGACACAGTATTCAAGATGAGGTTTAACCAAAGCAGAGTAGAGTGGTACCAGTACCTCCCTCGATCTAGACACCATACTCCTCTTGATGCAGCCGAGAATTGCATTGGCTTTCTTGGCTGCCGCATCACACTGCTGACTCATGTTCAGTTTGTGGTCTATTAAGACTCCTAGATCCCTTTCACACGTACTGCTATCCAGCCACGTGTTCCCCATCCTATATTTCTGTATTCCATTTTTTCTACCTAAGTGTGGGACCTTACACTTCTCTCTGTTGAATTTCATTTTGTTAGCCTTGGCCCAGCTCTCCAATCTATCCAGGTCATTTTGAGTTTTGATCCTGTCCTCTGGCGTATTAGCAACCCCTCCCAATTTGGTGTCTAGAACAATCTCATTTATTTATTTAGCTAGTTACTTTATGTCCCATCTTTCTCTCAGAGCAATCCAAGAGCAACTACTGTCTCTTCCAACTCTACATTTCTATGATTCTATGTTGATTCTATGATTCTAGCCTTGTCCTCCTTGATAAGGTTGCTGTGACAGTAGTCACAGAGCAATGCAAGGTTACCGAGAAGATTTCATGATTCAGCAGGGACTTAGTAGCCCTTCAAACAGAGGACTGTCCCCTAGAAAGCAAGATACATGGGTTCCCCAGCTCCCTTTCTCCCACCATGATCAGAGATGCTCCTTCTTGAATGGGTATACTTACCAGCTATGATGGCAGCTATAGGAGCAATGATGGGCTTGTCCAAAACACCACAATCACAAGGCATGAAGGAGGCAAGGTAAACAATGACCGCAACCAGAGATATCAGAGAAGCCATGATCAAGAAGGCACGTGTTGCTATAATGTAATCTGTAAAGGAAATGATAGGTGTGTAAGGTTAACTAGGGATTTATTTAATTATTCATTTTTTAAAAAAAGTCCTCTATATTGTGACAAGACCAAAGGCTCCGCCTAGATAAAGAGGCGTGAACTTGGCTTGATGTTTTGATTGCCTTGCCTCCCAATTAATCCAATTCAATTGAGGAGTCTTGAATTGCATTTGCAGGGAAAGGTGTAAATATGATGGAGGCACAGAAGCACACACTGCTCTCTGTGGTCACAGTCTTCTCCACTGTGGCAAGATGGACTGGATTTCTTTTTAAATATTTGGTGGAAGCCTGTTGGTGGCATAGATATGTAAAGCTCAGGATTACACATGTGCATGTCTTTTTCCAGACATCGTACGAAGAACTATTTTCTAACTCATCTCACAGAGTACAAAAAGTTCAAACCCTGAGGGCACTGTCAAGGCTTCTTAATGAACAAGGAAGTAGGTGATGACATTGTGCCCATCTTTGTAGAGCCAAGGGGTAGGAAAGCTTTCTGCTTTCCGGAATGTGAGCTTATTTCTCTTCCCCTAGGCTGCAGAATTTCAGCCAGACAAGCCATGTTTCACTGCTTCCCTCTTCATTCTCTCTGCCCACTAAATAGTCTTCACCATGGGGGGAGGCTGGTAGCTGCTAAAGGGGGCACACCCCTATGTGTGTAGAGCATTACCCTCTTCCCACGTTGATCCAAGATCTTGACCATTATTTGTCTCTAAATGTGCATCTACGCCAGGGCGGACATCTAACTGTGCAGACAGCATGATCCATTTTCCCACTGTTTTGGCCCACACAAAGTGATGTGATGTCACTTCCAGTGGTTGCTTTCACTGCTTTTCAGCTGACTTTTTTTTCCTGTGTTTTTGGAAGGTTTGGGGGGCTTTGAAGGGAGAGGGAAAGCAAAGAGCTTCAGTTTGGGCATGTTTTGAACAGTTTGGGGATAGAAATCACTGAAAAACCAATCCACCGACAATTAATTTGGAGGCTATGGGGGGCTGCGGAGGGGCTTCAGGGGATGCATTTAAGAGTTCTAAAAGTTGTGTGCATCTGGCAGGCAGCTCTCTGCCTGAGCTCCATCCAGACATATACATGAGCATGTGCACTAGTGAGGAATGGTTCTTAAAACTGATAGATTTAGCAGAAATGGACAAACTGTCTGGTTTGACTAGAGAAAGGTCATCAGTGACATTTCTTAAAGACTGGAAACCCTTATAGACTTTTTACAAAAAAAAAAAAGTGACTTGGTAACTTTTGGTTTTGATGATTAGAAAGAACAGGCTGTTGAAAGAAGGGAATATGTTGTAATGTTGAAGAGAGTGACATGGATAACTATATGCATAGATAACAGTCAAAAGGAAGATTGGAAGTCACTTTTTCCTCTTCTTTTTCATTTCCTTCTTAATTTTTTGTTCTGCACTCTTTAACTTTTATATTGTAGTATTTCTGTTTTCTGTCTTTTTAAATATCTGTAATTCTTAATGCATTTCAAAGATTTTTTTAAACAAAAATTATTTAAAAAACAAAGGTCATTTTTAAAAAAGCTACTATTCCTTCTTGTGTACAGCTGCATCATATTTTCTCCTCTTTTGGGGTGGTGCATAAATCTACCAGGCAAGTGCAGAGCATCTCCACAATGCTTGTTCAACGTTGGGACTGAGAGGTGGGATTGAAGATGCCTACCTGTGTGGTTGTACTGGTTCATGCTTTTACACACCTGGGAAAATAGCCACTGGTGACTTTCATGTCAATGAGGCAGGAAATCTGCTCTCAATTTTGGTCAGAAATTTAAAGCACTGTCCAGATTGCTGAACCCATTTGGGAGTGTAATGTTTAACAGATGGATTGTTCTTTAAAATTAAGATTAAAACCCATAGAGGATTCACCGTTCCAGTAACACAGGGGCTATCAGCTTGTTGAGCACATGGCTGACAGGGCCAGGGATGATCTATATGTTTGCAGCATAGGATGAGGCTCAATTGGGTGCTCTTGTGACCAGAACTCAGAAAAACCGTGCCAGTTAGGAAACTGGACAGCAAAGGAAAGAGCATATCAATGGGCAGTAGCAACAGCAGAGAAGAGGCAGGCCTACACAGAGAAGCAAGCCTATTGAGGGTACCCACCCAAAGAGACCTCAAAACTAGATCTATCATTATGGCAAATAAGAATAAGCACAGAGTGACTCACTTTCTAAATAGAGTCTGACTTTTTTTTTTCTAGCCAAGACATGTGCAGTTACATAGGCTATATTTCGTTTTAAAAGAGTAGTAAATTTAAAAGATTCATTTGCAATGTCCTGCTCAATCTCTCCTGGGAATAACATTGGATAACCTTTGGAATCTTGCCTCTCTAGGCCTTACCAAAAGTTACATCAGGCACAAAGCAGTTTCCATCTCTGCACACGCGCCAGAGCCCACTGTGTCCGATTTCTTTTGAGACGTGGACCACTATCCAGTAATCCGTGATGACGGCCATCAGCAGAAGGACCAAGCTGATGAATGACATCAGCATGCTGAAGATTCTGCATGCCATCATCTTTGAAATGGTCAAGATGAGAGCCTCAGGCGTCTTTGGGCTGGTTTGTGTCCTGGATGTTTCATGAGGGAAAAGGCAAGAGAATGAGAATTAACACATGGGAGGAAAAGTACCCAAAAAGTGTAATGAAGGCACACAGAGGAATCAGTGAGCAAATGTAGGGTTGTATTTAGAAGGATGTATGTGCCACAAAATCTATTTCACATTCAGAAAGGCAACCGTTTTGTATCTTAGTCCTGGGGAGCAAAATTCTCCAGCTTTGATTGGGACAATTTGTGGGACGCCTTGCCAGGGACTCCCATGTACACCAGGTAGCCTGTATTTTAAATTAGTTCATTGCAAATGTGTCTTACAAATTTGATGCCCATGGATGTAGAAATTAGTGGAGTTCTCCCCAGGCATCCTCTTAAAGTTCATTGATGAGGTATATCATGAGTTTACCTCACAAATTTACCCCACAAATCTGGTGTAAATCTTTTCCTTTTAGGATTTTTTTTAATTTTTAAATTAAATTAAAGGTGTATCTCACCAAAGCCTCCCCCAAAGTGGATTTCATGTATGCCACATAACCTCAGTTTTAAGTCTAGCCATCCCAAACGTGCCTTCCAAATTTGGTGGAAATCCATCCAGCCATCTTCCCTGGAAACTTTTTTTATAAAATTATTTTGTGCATTTCTGTTTTACTTTTCTTCCAGTATTAGTACCCATGGTGTCTAAAATATGAGTAAAAAGCAGATACAACTAAAAATACAATAAACATCCTGAAATATGAAAAACCCTACAAGCACAGCATCTGCTTAGAAGTTCCTTCGATGTATTTAGTGTAGTTTACTTCTAAGTGAGTGTGCATAGGATAAATTGCAGGCAGCCTTTATTATTCCTGGGAAGGTTCAAAAGCAATAACTACCTTGATATTTCTTGATGATTGCTCGATGATTTAATACACTTCTCACTGAGAATTCCTGAGGAACCTCAACCCCATTTGGAGTCCTGGTGGTCCAATTTTATCAGATCATTTCAGGAGGGGATGAGAACCCCATCAAGTCTAAGGGGCCTTGATCCCCCACTCTCCACTCCCAGGTCCACACATTTTCTTTTTCCGTTTTCTTTGGGGCACAGTTGCTGGGTAGCGATTTTACCTCCAAAGGTCACCACTATCACACCGTCCCTTGTCAGTCATTCTGATTCTCTCACCAAGCCACCAGGAGCCGAGAGTCACACATGGATGTTTTGGGCAACCACACTGTATGTACTCATAGAAGTTTTATGTACTCATAGAAATTTCCACCAACCTGACACCTTTCAGATTGTTTGGACTACAGTCAGTACCATCCCCCAGGCAAAAGAGATGTAGATTAACACATATGGAAGGCACCAGGTGGAGGAAGACTGGTTTGTAGGAACAAAACCCTGATGAAGATGAAGCTGTTAGAAAAGAGAAACTTCTGAGTTCTGCTCTTCACTCCCTGTATACCATCTCCGGTTAAAGCAGAGGATTTTGGGATAAGATTTAATGTAATGCAATATAACAGTATCTTTTAGTTACTTTTCTAGTTGTGGGGCTGTGACACAACTTTTCTAGTTGTGGGGCTGTGATACTTATTAGCTAGTTCGTGTGTTGTCTTTTGTTTTTTCTCAAGCTGCCGCAGAGTTGTAGCTGGGGGCGGGGGAATGAAATCATTACCTTTCCAGATAAGAATACTGCTCCCCCTGCAAGAAGTTGTCTATCAGTCCCCAAATTTCTAACATTGCACTAACATAAAACACCAGCTGAGCTTTTAGAAATGCACTTTAGCTATCCAAAGAAACTATATTTTCCAAACTGCATTTCTAAATGCTCAGCTCAAGTCTTATGGTATCCAAAGAAAGGAACACTAGGTGTAGTGGTCTGAGTGTAGAACTACAGCTCTGGAGACAGAGTTCGGCTCCCCACTCAGCAACTGTAATCCACTGGGTGACTCTGGATATGTCACACTCTCTCAGCCCCAGAAAATCCTGTGATAGGTTTGCCCAGTCTCTTAGGACCTTTCCACATTATACTGTTGTAGTGCTATTATTCCACTTTCAACATCCTGTAGAATTCTGGCCTTTGTAGTCCACCGAGGCTAAAGAGCTCTCTGGCTGAGAATTCTAAAGGCCCCTCCCTAAACTACAAATCTCAGGATTCCATAGGATGTTGAAAGTGGAATAATAGCACTATGATAGTGTAGTGTGCAAATGGTCTTAGATAGAGTCAGAAGCAAGCAGTTAATTAGATTCAGGTCAGTTAGGATTAAGAGTGAGAGAAGGAAGGTAATAAGAGAATGAAAGAGGTGAGTGAGTATGTTAAAGCCAGTCAGAATTTAGACGGGTTAAAGAAGCAATGTTTAACTTTATATTGAACTTCTGTTTAATAAACTATTCTTACTTCACACACTTGTGCCTCTGAGAATGCTGCATAAGGGAGCCCTGGTGGCGCAGTGGTTAAAGCCAGTACACAAGCAGCCTTTGCACGAGTCAGTGTGACGCTTCACCTCAAGCCACTTCCTGGAGACATTTCACACCTTTTTCTCACTAAGATCAGAAGAAGCAGCCATGGCTCTCAGTAGAGAAGGAAAGGGGATGAAATTACCCCTAGCAACAGACAAGTTTAATTTACAGGGTTTGGAACAGTCAAAAGAGTTCAAGAAAAGGCTGCCCTGAATCCTGCCGGTAACATACACATGGGTACCCTTAGATTAAGCATGGGTACCCTTGGATTACACATGTGTACCCTTGAGTTAGAATCATAGAATCATTGAGTTGGAAGAGACCCCCGGGGCCATCCAGTCCAACCCCCTGCTATGCAGAAACACATATCAAAGCATTCTCAACAGATGGCCATCCAGCCTTTGCTTAAAAACCTCCAAGGAAGGAGACTCCACCACACTCCATGAAGGCAGCATATTCCACTGCCGGACAGCTCTGACCGTCAGGAAGTTCTTTTTGCGGTTCAGGTGGAATCTTCTTTCCTGCAGCTTGAATCCATTGCTCCTAGTCCTAGTCTCTGGAGCAGCGGAAAACAAGCCTACTCCCTCCTCGGCATGGCATCCCTTCAAATATTTAAATATGGCTATCATGTCCCCTCTTAACCTTCTCTTCTGCAGGCTAAACATACCCAGCTCCCTAAGCTGTTTCTCATAGCAATAAAACGTTAAGTATGCTCTTTTACAGACCTTGAGCAGGATACTATCCTTTAGATCCTTTGTAAAATGCCTCCCCACTCCCTACAAGCCTGCTGCAAAGGGGAAGGTGGTCAAGGGAGTGCGTGATGTGCCCATTTTTAGCCAAGGGAAAGGAGCTGCAACCTTCTTCCTGGGTCTCAGGCATACTTGCTAGAAATCCAGGGTGTACTGGGACTGAGATAGTGCGAGGTACCCAAGGTCATCCAGCAGGTTTCCATGGCTGAGCAGGGAACTGAACCCTGGTCTCCAGGGTTGCAGTCCAATGTTCAAACTACTGCACCATGCTGGCTAGTAAAGTTATGGAGGGCAGAAAAGAAAAATACATATTGCATAAAGTAGGGGAATACTAATAAAATTACTTATTACTTTGGAATCCTCTCTCTTTCCATATCTAATACTCTGTTTCAGGAGGGGTTAAATAGCACCAAAGCTGTTGCTGCGCTCACCTGAATCTTCTTGCAGAAAGACCGCTTTGGAAAGATGCCACTTCTGAAAACCTGAGAGTGCAAAGTCTCCTGCTAGTCTGAGGCTGAGAAATGAAATGTGGGTTTTTCTGGTCAGCCCAGAGCCGTTCATTTCAGAGAATGAGACAGGAAGAGCCACCAAACTGAGCGAATCTCTCCAGGCTATTTGTCAACTGAGAGAAATGAAATACATTTTAGTTTTTGCAAATATTATTAATAGTAGTACTAACATAGACGTATTAGCTTATAGGTATAAGCACATTTTAAATATATTTACACACATATGCTTTGGTATATTTTGTATTTGAGCTTTACTAATACAATGAGGTCAAAGAGGCATATTTTTAGAAATTGGCAGCTGACAGAGACCTTGGTGCAAAAGAGAACCAGACAAAAAGGAGATGAAAACTCAATAGTAGGGTGTTTGAAGATACTCAGAAGGGAGTATCTGAGCTTTTGAATTTCTGGAGGTCAGCCTAACTATAATGAGTCAAAGATTGATAAGAAACACAAGGTAGGAATTTGGTACTAATTAGCAAAATAGGAGGTTAAGATCTGTTTGATGGGCATTTTGGAACTACTAATGAAAATTAAGGGACCACGAGGGAATATGCATAATCATATATTTTGTAAATATGGGGAAGGAGCATGTAACTTCTTAGGTGATTCGGATAGGCTCTATGGATCTTGGCCAATTGGGTCCTAGAGGAGGGAAAAACTTGCGTCAGGATAGGTAATAAAATGTGAGGTATTCAATATTGGGGTCTCTTTTATGAGCACCCTCTTCTGCAGAAGAATTTACAATAAATGTGATTCATTTGATCCTATGCCTAATTTCTTTATGAGTTTTCTTTTTCTCTGAGTTATTTATTACATCAACCACTGTTTTGCCTCAATTTGTGAATCCCCCCCTTCTCTGCTTCCTGTGTCTTCACACTCCTCTGGTTGTTCTGAAGCACTTTTAATATTTCTTCACTATCTCCACAGATGTGTGACTTCTTGCCCCCACACTTAGCTGTGCTCATTTTCCCCCCTAAATCGACTTTGCTCTTTGCTTTTCAGCTGCAGCCTGTTATGCCAGTAGGCATGAAGACAAAGCTGCCAGAGCTTGCAAAAAGTCCCATTTGGATGACAGTTCCCAGAATCCCCACGCTATGGTCTTTCTGTATTCTGGAACTTTTAACCTCTCCATATGAAAACTTTTAACTGTGGAAGAAAAAGAAAGGGAGAAATTCAGTAATACTTTAACAAAATTTAAAAAGTACTCCATGACATTGTTGTATTGCAGATTGTAGCTGTGTGCCTTTAACTTGTTTTGGACTTATGGCAAGCCTAAGGCAAAGCTATCATGGGGTTTTCTGGGGTTGAGAGTGTGTGACATGCTCAAGATTGCCCAGTGGGTTTCCATTGCCAAGTGGGAAACTGAACCCTACTCTCCAGGGTCTTAGTTCAATGCTCAAACACTACGCAACACTGGCTCTCTCAACACACCTTGCCCTTATTATCTCTAAGAATGCCAAGGAATCTTACTGCCTTCTTTGTTGCCCTAAAATATATTTTTTTCTGGCAGAGGTAGTGTCTGTATGTACAGGAATCAATAAGGACTTGCTATACAAAACGTTAATTAATTTCTGATGCTTTGCAGCACGACTGGAAATCACATTACATTGGAAATCAACTTTCACCATTTAAATGGCAGTAAAGAATTTGATCTACAGCTTTGTTAGAAAACCTTGACGAGCTAAGCAGAAGAAACAATCAAACAATGGCAAGTTTTTATTCAGTGTGGTGTCCATTTCTTTCATTTTCAAACAATAATGCTCAAGATGTTAATTTTTCAAGTTCTTATCCCAATGTATGGAAGGATTTCCATGTTGAAGGTTTCAGTTCCATTGGTTTGATGATATGATGGCCACATTTTGTTATTTCATTTTTTGAAGGAAAACATTTTTACAGAAAACAGGCAAGGACAAAGTAGAAATATCACAGACCAGGCATTGCAAACGTGAGACGAATTTATTACAAGTGTACAGGATTTTTAAGGCATTTTTGAGTTGAACAATATCAGCTGTGATTTCCTTAAAATAAAGGATAGCTTTTTTAAATACACAAGAAGCGGCAGAGCAGCGAAGTCTATAAATGAATAGTAGAAGTGGAAGGAAAGCATTCTGGAGAGAACAAGGTTAGCCTTAATTTCCTGTATAAGAAAGTTTTCATGTCACACAGTTGAATTCCAAGGAGGTGTCAAAGGAGGTGTTAGCCCTTGTGGCTTATTGACTGTCTCATTTCCCACAGCTCTCTCTCTCTCTCTCTCTCTCTGTATATATATATATATATAGAGAGAGAGAGAGAGGATGAACATGCCGCAGTGAAACAGGAAACGACTGCAACTGCTACCTGCCATGCAACTAAGCTTTCAGGGATTTATTTAGTATGGGATGCCAGGCGAGCAGAGGAAGGTCAAAGTGGAGAGTCAGTACCTGTAGAATAAACATGAAATGTGCATTTGGTTGTTGGTGGAAAAGATGCTACATACACATTTGTTTCACAAGCCTGTATAGATCCTGCTTCATTTCTTCCAAAAATGGGCAGATAGCATGGTATCCAATAAATAAGAGGAAGTTAAGAGAAAAAAAAGAGGATAACCATAGAATACTGAAAATGTGTTTCACACCGAATCTTCCTAAAATAAACATTACAAAACTCAGTTCTAGTATCATAAAGCTACAGCATTAAACTGTTCCTGAGAACATAAAATAAATTAAAAGAAAATAAACCAAGGTGGCGTTTGGTTAAAAACCTTTCCAAACAGCCATGGTTTTATACCAACTTTCTAAAGCAATAGAAAATCTCAGGGTAATGCAGAATATTGCTGGGTAATAGCTGCCATTGGATTAAGTGGTCATTTGGCCCACACTAAGGAGAGAAACTTAGAGATCAGGTGCTATATGCAGCTTCCAAACTCCGCCTTCAAGTTGGAGGGTAAAACAGCCAGCCAGGAAAGAAGAAGTAAAATAGGGGGAGCAGCCTCATACCAAAATACTCTATGCCTGCTTGTAGGTTAGTGGAAGGGAATCTCTGGCCATTTCTGCACTACACTCTTATAGCACAATTATTCCACTTTCAACATCCTATGGAACCTGGGGTTTGCAGTTTCGGGAGGGGCCGGAAACTGCAAACCCCAGGATTCCAGAGGATGTTGAAAGTGGAATAATCGCTCTATAAGAGTGTAGTGCGGAAATGGCCTCTGCTCTGTGGGTCCAATGTGGCTCAGCAAGGGTTCATATCTGGCCTGCTGGAGGCTTCCCACTCTGACATGAAGCACCTTTTCCCCCTTAGAAATATGGTGGTAATGTTCTGAAACCTTACCTCTTCGCAACAGTTTCTTCTCTGTAAATGTTGGATGAGGAAAGTGACCCAGACACAGCAAACCAGGTGGTGAAAGTAGCACCTGTCAGTACATATTTGCTTGTGAGTTGCCACTGGCCAATTTTCTTAGGGTACAGGATCACCTCATACTGATCCTGAATAAACAGACAGGTGCCACTTTGTAAATAGAAGTGAAGAGGGATTTCACATACGCCTTGTTTTTCATTTCTTTGCCCTATCAAAACTTTCCGGATTTTACAGTACATTCAAAAGCCTGCAAAAACTATTAAGGCAAAGAAAGTTGTTGGTTGAAGATATACATGGCAGAATATTACACTTCTGTCCTTTCTCTTTAACTCTTTCAGAAAGCAAAATCTCTGCTCTGTGCTGATCCAGACACGCTAGGTGGAAAATGGAATACGCATTTTGGAAGAAGAAATTCCTTGTTCCAGCAGATGGCAGCAAAAATACATGGTCCAAAACAGAGGAATGGTATTCAAGAACTGTGATTCCCTGCATTCCCTGAATTTACATGCATGTTCAGCTAGAGAATTCAGATGATGGTTGAGTTCAGACAGATCGAAGGGCCTGGGAAGAGATTACTTGCAGAGGTAGTAGCTGTTTCCTGGCCTGGGAGAACAGACAACCTCACGGTAGTGTGGTCACCAGATGCAAGTTGCTGCATTCCTCCTTCTAAGAGCATAGGACCAGTGTGCTGTTCAGAACCAGATGCAAGAGAAAGGAGATGTGTCATCAGGCTAAAGAACCCTGGAGAGCAGATTAAGAAAAATGGAATGATCTTTAAAAAATGCACAACACATTTTAATTATTTCTTTTACCTGGATACTTTCCTACATCTGGACATTTTGGGCAGGATAATACCACTAAATTGAGTTTTGTACCGTTAGGACAAATAAAGCAATTGAATGCAATAGCATCTAAATAAAGCCCCCTGAGCAAGAGATCAAAAACCAAGCCATTATGGCCAAATCCCCAACATCTAATTTTAAACTTGGCACTATGTGAGGCCAGTATCAGTAATTTCTTCCCCCTTCAGCATTTCCCCAGTCAAACCAGGAAGTTTGTGGCCAAGCAGGATCAGAGTGTGGTCAAAGTGGCAAAAGTTATTAATGAGGAAGAATGCACAAGCTAGGAGAGGCTGCAGCAGTTTTCTTTTGCCTAAGCCTACTGGGAAGGGCAAAAATCACCCCCCTCTTCTCCCCTGCCCCCCAGTGAGTTAATGGTGTGCAAACTACTTGTGTACTTTGAACTCAGTTTGTAGCAATTAAAGCAAGCTGAGGACAAAGGAGGAAAAATGGGAAGATGAGAAAAAAACTGGCATTTTAAAAGCAGCTAAAGATGACAAGAGAATTAATTAGGAGAGTTAAAATTTCACAGCATGTTATTAAAAGAGCTTTAAGAAAAGTATTCAGTCCTCAAAAGCTTGTTAGAGTATGGGAGGGAGAGATCCATATTAGCATCTCCAGGAAGGTAGTTTCAGAGCTTAGGGGCAGCCACCAAGAAGCCCTGGGTTTAGTTGAAGAACAGACTGGCACAACTTGTGACCCACCATTCATGATGTAGAGGGTGAAAACCATCCAGGCGAGACAGAAGCTCCATGTGAAATGCAGACGGCCCACCGAATTCATCCCTTCTTTGGTACTATCCACTGTGTATAAAGCCATAGTGGCAAATCCAAAGGCACCTAGCACAGCAAAAGAGTAAAAGTTATTTTCCCCTACTGAGTACTAGTTGATGGCCTCAGTCAGTAGTGGAAACCATACAGTTCTTC
Source organism: Iguana delicatissima (assembly GCA_948472985.1). Classification (NCBI taxonomy): domain Eukaryota; kingdom Metazoa; phylum Chordata; class Lepidosauria; order Squamata; family Iguanidae; genus Iguana; species Iguana delicatissima. The sequence continues at coordinate 148,303 of CAOKZL010002235.1, forward strand.
AGAACTTGTTGCAGTGCAAAAGCATCTAGAAAGTTGCATGCTTTTCACCTCTGGTTAAATACTGGTCCTCTTTACAGCATTGGAAACCAGTGGGCTGGGAGGATCAGCACCACACATTATGGGTAGGGACACCTTTGTTCAGATCCCACGAAGTGCTCACTTGGTAAGCTTGGATCAGCCACAGGGCTTTTAGTTCAGTTGCATGACATCCTCATCCTGATTTTCCTCCTAAACTTTCTTCCATGTCAACAGCCTAATTTAGAAGAGGAGGGGAGAACCCTTTTGTTGCTCCTATTATTAAACAATTGGGAGTCAGTCATCCTTGATAATCTACGGCAATATTACTCAGAAATTTACCAATACTACCCATCTATTTTCTGCCAAACTTTAAAGTATAGAATACCTGCATGTGGATTTTTAAAACTGATCATCCAAAATGGAAATGTTGAATTTTCTTAGTTCAGCTACCAGATTTATAATTTTCAGAATGTGATATGAGAGCTCCCACCCACACTAGCAGCAAGGTTTTAAAATAGAGTATTTAAATATTAAACACTGAATAGATAGAGGATGGATGGATGGATGGATGGATGGATGGGTAGCTAGATGGACAGATAGACAGAGATCTATATCTGAAATGCTGGAATGCACAGCTGAGTTTGGATTCTGGATTGTAGAAAAAGGAGGAGATCCTTTGTTACCTGTGGTGAAACTTGCTGCTGAAGACACCAGCATGTTGGATGGCCCCCTACAGCGGCTCAAGCATTGGTAGGGGATGAGCAAGGAAAAAGCTGCAATGAAGCCAGCAATGGTTGCAATGGTCAGGAGACTCCTAGAAGCTTTTATGAGATCTGTCAAAGAGAGAAAGAAATTCATCTGAGTTTCTTTTTTCTTTACTACAAGACCAGAGTTTGGAACAAATTACTTCTTAAAGTACACCTCCTCAGTGTAGTCGTGCTGTTTTCAGGGACCTGGGAAACTATAGCAACCTAAATACCCTGAAGGTGCCAGATGCCATTTGATCTTGGAACTCAAGCAGGGTCAAGCTTGGGTAATATTTGGATGGAGGACTGATAAGGAATACCAGGTGCTATAGGCTATTGTACAAAAGAAGGCAATGGCAAACCACCTCTGAGTATTTCTGGTCTAGGACAACTCTATGGAATGTATGCATTCATCATAAGTCAACAGATGATTTGAGACATATACATTCACATATAGGGAAAAAAGTAAGCTCTTTCAAGGGCTTAATTCTCAGGTGTTAGCATAATAAAGTCAGTCTCCCCAGATTTGTGGGACAAGGCTGGGAAATTGAAAGAGGTATCCAAAAAGGGGATGGAATTGCCTTTCATGCCAGACCTGGGCTATCCCATCTTGCCTCCAGTGGAAGGCAGAGCTGACTTCGCAGTTCCACTCACTATTCAGGTGTGTGTGTGTGTGTGTGTGTGTATGTACGTGTATATATGTGTGTGTGTGTAGATACACACACACACACACACACACACATGTACAGACACATACATGCCTTAAAATCGCTCATCAACTTATAGTGACCCCATGAATTTCATAGGGTTTTCTTAGGCAAAGAATACCCACAGGTGCTTTTACCAGTTCCTTCTTCTGAAATACAGTCTACAGCACCTGATATTCATTGGCAGTTTCCCATCCAAGTACTAACCAAAGCTGACCATGCTTAGCTTCCCAGATCAGACGGGATCTGGTGCTTTTACGGTATTCAGACCATCCTACTACTCAAGCACTGCCTTGGAAAATACTGAACATACTGGGCTGATACAACTGCATGGTGTGATTAAACAGTCTGCTGAATACCAGTTATGTTTTGTATTTCTTTATTATTCTTCTGTGCTTATTATTTATTTATTATTCCTGTAGGCATTGTTTCTGTTTATTGTATTTTTAAGAATATTTGTAATGAATGAAACTGACATGCTGAACATGGAATATTTTTCTGCTGAAGAAAACCTATGAAACAGCCCCAAAAGTTCTGAGAAGGGGTCACCTTGCTCTTTTACATAGACCGCATACACATGGATCTTACCTCCTTATAGGTCCTTTTTTTATCATCTTAAGACTAGATACAGCTGTGTTCCCCGCCTGTCTGTAGCCTGTGTTATGAGTTATAATTCTATTCAGGCCTGCATTTTTGTGGTTATATACCTTAGTGTACTAGTTACCTGTATGGACTGTTGGTATTGATATTGTCTGATATTCTTTCAATCATTTGTTCAAGTTATATTTTTTCATTACGGTCTTGTTTGGTATGCATTCTGTTATTCTGTTTGAAATGAGAAATGAAGAAGAGAGAATATTCTTCTCATCCTAATCAATAATAATAAAAATTTAATGGAGAACATGAAAACCTCATTGTCTGATTCATTCATGTTGGTAGGATACCTCAGTCTCCATACAAGACAGCCGGGAGTGCAAGTGAAGCATCTCTAGGGTAAAAGATAAAAACAATGTTAGGACAGAGTCATGCGGTTCACCATGGTGGCCCTTACCGCTGCTCCCATCTGGTTGACTACAGACCACCTTGTTGCAGGGCTTGTTGACCACAGGACTAGAAGACGTCCTCGTTTCTGGGACAATGACTTTCACCCAGGAGGGGCTTAGCAGGGAGACTGATAGGAGCAAGAAGCTGAAGCAAGTAGAAGCTGCAGTAGTGGCTCTGTAAGGCAGCTTCTCTCGAAGCCATGAGAAGGTGTGAGCTGGAGGCATCTTGGTCAAAATGCAGAAGCCACTGAGAACCTGGGGAGACACATGGACCAATCCAAGACCTCTGCTTCCCACACAGTTATGCAACAGGAAAACCTGGCTCCTTCTGGAACAATAATTAAGTTGATGGCTCCATTCACCATTCTTTTCCTCATAGCCGCCCGCAACAGTGTAACAGTCCAATGTCCATATAGATACTTCTTGGATGGTTCCAACTGCCACAGTTCCAACTGTAGGATGGAGTCGTGGCCCGGAATCTTCAGGTAACTTCAGAAAGAGTTACGCTCAGGGAAGGGGAACTAGCTAGTGAAAGTTTGAGTGTGTTTTTCAGTCTGTGCACCACAGCAGTTGGTTCTGAAGAGAAGAGTGCTATACAAATTGTGAACTGCTAAAAGGACAAATAAATGAGTCCTAGAGCAAATCAAGTCTGAACTCTCCCTAGAAGTCAAGATGACTAGTCATGCTTTGGAAATCGTGAGAAGACATGACTCACTAGAATATTGATTGAATCATAGAATTGTAGAGTTGAAAGAGACCCCAGGAGCCATCCAGTCCAACCTCTTGCTATGTAGGAACACACATCAAACATTCTCAACAGACGGCCATCCAGCCTCTGCTTAAAAACCTCAAAGAAGGAGACTCCACCACACTCCATGGAGGCAGCATATTCCACTACTGGACAGCTCTGACCATCAGGAAGTTCTTCCTGAGGTTCAGGTGGAATCTCCTTTCCTGCAGCTTGAATCCATTGCTCCTTGTCCTAGTCTCTGGAGCAGCAGAAAACAAACCCCCTCCCTCCTCGACATAACATCTCTTCAAATATTTAAACATGGCTATCATGTTCCCTCTTAACCTTCTCTACATACCAAGCTCCCTAAGCTGGTCCATCTAAGGCATGGCTTCCAGACCCTTCACCATTTTGGTCACTCTCCTCTGGACACACTGCAGCTTGTTGATATCCTTGAATTGAGGTGCCCAGAACAAGACACGGTATTCCAAATGAGGTCTAACCAAAGCAGAATAGAGTAGTATCGTTACCTTTCTTGATCTAGACACTCTATTCCTATTGATGCAACTAAAAATCACGTTGGCGTTCTTGGCTGCCACATCACACTGCTGACTCATGTCCAACCTGTAGTCCACCAAGACTCCTAGATCCCTTTCACAGGTACTGTTATCCAGCCATACATCCCCCATCCTATATTTGTGCATTCAGTTTTTTCTGCCTGAGTACAGGACTTTACATTTCTCTCTGTTGAAATTCATTTTGTTAGCTTTGGCCCAGCTCTCCAATCTGTCAAAGTCATTTTGAATTTTGACCCTGTCCTTTGGCATATTAGCAACCCCTCCCAATTTGGTCTTGTCTGCAAATTTGATCAGCATGTCCTCTACTCCTTCATTCAAGTCATTGATGAAGATGTTGAATAGCACTGGGCCAAAGACAGAACCCTGTGGCACCTCACTAGTCACTTGTCTCCAGGATGAAAAGCAGCCATTGGTGAGCACCCTTTGGGTCTGGTAGGTCAACCAATTACAAATCCACCTAACAGTGGCCCTGTCCAGCCTGCATTTTACTAGCTTCTTTGCAAAAATGTAATGGGGAACTTTGTCAATGATCTTACTGAAATCAAGATGTGCTACGTCCACAGCATTCCCCTCATCTATCAAGCTTGTAACTCTATCTTAAAAAGAGATGGTAAGATGGAAGGCAGTAAGAAAAGAGGAAGATCACATTACAGAGGGATAGACTCAATTGAGGAAACCACAACTCTGAGTCTGCAAGAATTGAGCGAGGGTTTTGATTTATAGAGTAACTTGGAGGTTTCTCATTCATAGGGTGACTGTATGTCAAAGTCTAATTGATAGAAGTTTAGTTGTTTTGAGTATTTTTGAAAAAGAAATAAAGAAAAGAGGGATAGCTTTAAAGTAATTTGGAATATAAGCTTTAGAAAGGATAAAACAAGGAATGACAACAAGAAATCAGATATAATGATTCAGTCTTTAATATAGCCATGAAAGGGCAATTGAGTCATGCTCTGTGGCACCAGCCTACCACCTCTCTAATGCACATGTTCACACACAGTTTTCACTCATGCACACATATTCTAGAATCTCACAGCACCCAAGGATGACTGTAAATCAATCCTTCCTCATTATACCAACACAGAAAACTTTCTATTCTTCATGGTATCTTCTTCTGACTCTGTTTCTTCTCCTACTTCTCCTTCTTCTTCTTGTTTCTCTTCATCCTCTTCCACATAGCTTGAGGAGGAGGTGGTCCAGCTTGAGGAGGACGTGGTGGTTGTGCTTTCCTTCTCAGACATGGTGGACTCTTGCATCAGAACCCGCTGATGAGCCATCAGTCCAAAGAAACCTGTCAGGAGAAAGACCCAGAACCAGAGAGTGAGGTGATGAAACCTCGGGTTCTTTTCCTTTGGGCAGAGGCAGGAACTGGGTAGTCCTCCCGATTTTGCTGGACAACAGCTCCCAGCAGGCTTTGTTTGCATATCCAGTGACAATGAATGATGTTCCCAATCTTCACTTTATGGAGATGGGGGAAGAAACAGGAAAGCACTCTTTTCTTATTTATTCTTATTTTATCTTATTCTTATCTTATTCTGTTTCTTAGCGTGAAGCAAACTTGTTCTTGAGGCAAAGGTGAGCGAGGTGCAGTTGGGGGCAATGTGTTCCCCCCAAGGCCTGGACTACCTTTTTATACCCTCCAAAGGTGAATTTGCCTTTTCAAATACATTGCAGGGACTCTTCTGGTTGTTTAACACCAAAAACAATCTGTTTTTCAAAGCCAGAAGCTGACTTGTAGTCATTTCTGGTTTGGATAAACTAATACTTTGGGGCATTTTCAACTGTCTGTGCAGCCCCCAGAGGGCCCCAGGGCAACAAATTGCCCTCCAATATGCTACATCACCCCCTAGCCACACGGGCCTTTCCACACTAGACTGTTTTTAGTGCTTTTATTCCACTTTCAACATCCTGTGGAATTCTGGGGTTGGTAGTTTACTGAGGCCAAAGAGCTCTCTGGTTGAGGATTCTAAATGCTCCTCCCTAAACTGCAAACACCAGGATTCCGTAGGATGTTGAAAGTGGAATAATAGCACTATAACCACACAGCGCAGAAATGGCCTAAGTTTACTAGTTATCCTAAGCAATGCCATTTTTTAGGAAAGGAACCATTTTGTGTTAGATTTTAAACTGTGCTGACAGCTGTATTTGTTAGGCTGCTAAAAGGAGGGGCCAAGAAGGTGTTGATTGTAACCAGATGTTTTCAGTTCCTCAAAGACATCCAGGCTAGAATGTCTCTGTAAGCTGGGTTGCATTGAGCAGACAAGGGCCATTTCCACACTAGCCTGTTATAGCGCTATTATTCTACTTTCAACCTCCTATGGAATCTTGGGGTTTGCAGTTTAGGGAGGGGCCAGCTGGCCCCTCCAAAACTGCAACCCCAGGATTCCATAGGAGGTTGAAAGTAGAATAATAGCACTATAACTGGCTAGTGCGGAAACGGTCAAGGACTCCTCAACTTTCCTCCTTGGGAACAGCTAGCTAGTAGGCCTTTGTTAGAGCAGAGATGTTTGGAGTTACTACCCAGCTGGAACTCCTCCTGTTACCTATATAAGTTGTAACAGAAAAAAATAAAGTTTTGTCAGTCCCGACTTCTTGTTGTCAGAATGCACAGCCTTGCAGCAGCAACAAAAGGAGGTGTTCCCTCTGATCAAAGTTTGTGTGTGTGTGTGAGTGAGTGCAACAAATTCCTTTCCGAATTATTTAGGACTTAATTTTACAGCTCCACACCTCCTCGGGTGTTCCAGGAAGAGCTGAGGCAGCAGAAACATTCAGCGTTCAACATCCAGCTGAATATCTACTTTCCTCTAACAAGTTTTCCCCCAAAATGAAAGCAGCCATTTTCCCATCACATCCCACAGGACAAGCACAATCTGTAACATCCCTCCATCTCACCGCTTAAAATGAAGAGAGGACAACTTGCCCAGGCAAGGTAGAAAGACCACTGATAAGTGACCTTCCCTGTTCTGCTGACTTTGTGGGTGGAGATACGGATGGTGTAAATGCTCAGAGCTAAAAACACCAAGGCAGCTGTAGAAAACATGAGGACACTGTCAGTATGGCTATTCTAGAGATCCAGTTAAAACACTACTTTTAAGAAATTATTTTAAAACAAACAAAGAGACATGAAAGACATATTAGGTATTTTTTTTAAAAAAGCAGCACAATTGTATGGTCCTCTATCCCAATCCCCTAAAGGTCGAAGCCCAATTTAAGAAAGGAAGGTCTTTGCTTGCTGATGAGAAGAAACAGACAGGGGCCCAAACGAGCCTCCCTTGGGAAGGAGTTCCAGAGTCTAGAAGCAACCACTGAGAAGGTGATATTTTTACCTGTGATAAAAGATCCCATTGCCGCAACAAGGTACCGGTATATTGTAAAGCTTGAGGAATAGCGGTAGGTGAATGTCATAAACGAAGCACCAACAAACCCAGAAAAAAGAGCCATAACCAACAGCGTTTTTGCACCTTGAACATTGGCTGTGGTAGGAGGGATTAGGGGGGAAAGAAAAAGACGACTTGTTACAGACTGAATGGAGAATTATAAGATCATCCCTGTGTGTTTCCTCAGACCACACAAACAACCAACATCTATTTTTCAAAATGCAAAATTTATACCAAGGAAGTATTCATTTTGTGGAAAAGGGACACAAAGGTGTCTTACGTGAGATGGCTATGATGTTAGCACACACCAGCTTTATGCAGACTTTCCAAATGCCACTGTAGTAGGACTGCCTCTCTGACTGGACTAAAATCCAGTGATGGTCCATGATTGTGACAACGAGCAACAAGAGCGTGAAGCTGGTGCACCCTGAAGCCAGGATTTCATTCCAACCCATAGCTCAGCTTGTAGGTATGAGCCTCCTCAGTTTGTCCTTCCACTTCTGAAAGGAAGTCCATTCCACAAAATAGAGGAAGTTGGGGTTTCCCAGGAAAGACTTCTTCACAGAACAAGAAGAGGAACTTTCCTTGACTCCTGTGGATTATGAAGAGCTCCCAACTGGGTACCCCCAGACTTCTTCTCTGGCTCTTCCTTCCATTCCAAGTTCCATTACTTTCTTCTTGGTTACTGTAACAACTATGGAATATTCTGAATCCATCCATCAGGGGACTGTTAGCATTCTGGCCTATCACAACCATGTAGGTACATTTTTTTTATTTTAAAAAAGGACATCTAAGAAAGTGAAATGACAAGTAGGAGGATATTGATGAGGAGGAAGATGACAATGATGATTTCTTACCCAAATATTTAAAATTGTCTGGTGGAGAGGTATAATGCTGTAGTTCAAGGAAACATAGCAGGAATTCTATGTTCTTTACCAGACTACAAATTCCATCATTCCATAGGACTAAGTAACCTCTCCCTGCCCAACTTCCCTCCCCCAAACCTGATGGAAATGTCATTCTCTCATGTTCTGACCACCAGCAGAAAGGACCTCTGTCTTCCAATGCAGCTGATGCCCAGTAAAGTAGGGGGAGGTTTAGGGGGGGAGGAATTATTATCATAGTAATAGTGTCAAAATTATGACTAAGTAGTAATTATGAATATGAAACAATTACAGATGAGAAAGTCAAGACAACTGTTTCATATTCACAACTGCTACTTAGTCACAACTGTGACACTATTACTATGATAGTATGATAGTGTGAGAACTTGAAGTGTCCAGAGATAAAGGGCAGGAAACATCCTCAAGGATGAAAGACAGGCAGACAAACCTGAGTCTGGGAAATGTCAAAGGATGTGGAGTAATGTTAAATTTACGATCCTCTCCAATCACAGCTTTGTGCTGCCAAATTTGTGTGTGAAGGTATAAAACCGGTGCATACCATGAATGCTCCAGTCTCAACAACTTTGGAGGAAGTGTGCTGTACTGTTTGCTCTGCTACAAATAAAAACTCTCTACCTCAGAGTGGAATTTGTGGATTGTGAATTATTCAGGTATTAACATACCTCTGCTGGAGACTTCATCAAAATGTGTTTAGTTGTGTTACGTTTACATTATTTTTTTTATTTCATTTCTTTCCACTAATGGTCACGTCATGTTAATATTTCTGTTGTTAACTTCTGTATATTATAAAATCAATCAATCAATCAATCAATCAATCTAGAAATACTAAAAGATTTTAAATGTTTTACTGATGGAGTTCAGAGCTAGAACATGAAAAAAAGAAATGAACAAATATGTAAGTTTTGTTCTGACAGTATGGATTCTCTGAGCTTTCTTTCAAGCAACCATTGGCCTCATTTGTCTCTGTTTCATGTCATTCTTGCGTTCCTCGAGCAGATCCATGAGTTTCTGGAGTTCTATCAGAAAAAATAGGAGCCCTGCAGAGAAAATGGAGGAAGAGGAAGAGCCTGGTTTAGTGTTGCCAGGTTTTCCAAATAGCAATAAGAGCCAATTGAAATCCATAACATGAATAGTTGACAGTTAGGAAGTAGCTATTAACATGTTTGTGTTCCACCTGAATACCAAATCAAAGTATTGATTTCAGTTAACCCAGCCATGTATTTCTCTGTAAAAATTAACAGAGTGTCCACATTCATAAATTACCAGATGCACACATCTCCCTCTTTTTGAAGAGCTTTCCTCCCAAAATACAGGATTTTTTTTGTCTTTCCAGTCCTCAAATAGGGCATATCCCTTATAACAAGGGGCACCTGCCAGCCTTGTAAGGGATATGCTTTCTGGCCCTCAAATAAGGAAAATCTCTTATAATATCTGGCCACCCTATCTCTGTCCCACCCTTTTGATGAAGTTGTTTTGAGCTGTTCCCTTAACGCCATCTATTTTATTTATTTAACTGTCAGCCTTACTCCTAAATGTGGGCTGTATTATCTCACAGTATGAATTAAAACAAGTACACACATTAAAACCTAATAATAAGACAGTTTTAAAAAATAAACTGCCTTATTAACCATACTTTAAAACACTGTAAAATCATTTTGAAGCAAGACAACAGTAGAAGTTGCACACACAGATCTCATCAAAAGATGATTCTGCATAGCCACATAGCCACCAAGTGCCTCTTCAAATGAGAAGTTCTTTACCTGTTGGTGGATGGGGACCAAGGTAGGGACCAGCCTCGTCTCCCATGAGAGAGAGAGTTCCACAGTCTGGGGGCAGCCACTGAAAAGTCCCTCTCCCATGCCCTCATCAAATGTTCCTGTGATGGTGGTAGGACCAAGAGAAAGCCTTCCCCTGTAGATTTCAAAACTCAAGCAGGCTCTTAGTGGATGAGATGGCCTTTCAGATAGTCTGGACCTAAGCTGTATACAGTGTCATAAGGCACAACAAGAACGTTGAACTGTGTCCAGAAATGAATTGGGAGCCAGTGAAGCTCTTTCAACAAGGGAGTTAGATGCTCCATAGACAGTCTGGATCAGCATTCTGCAGCATTTTGGCCCTTTGGAACTTTCTAAATACCCTAGGCCATCCACATTCATGAGGGATACAGGCACAGAACCTCCTTGAATGTCAAAAAAATGCAAATAACTACCCCCCAGTGACCACTCCCCTCCCTCATGCTTTCGGCCGCTGCCACGGATGGATATACCCCCGAGAGGGAGCACTCACCATTCATCAGGAACAGGAAGGAGGCAAAGCAGCCTATGATAAAGGACCAGGAGATGGAAACTGAACGGAAAGTTGGAGGGATAGGCCTCCCTAATGTGCTATTGGGTTTTATAGACAAACTGTACAACAACATAGTTAGCGATGATATGATTCCTGTGGATGGAAGAAAACAGTAGTGATGTTTTTAAGTCTTTTACTCCAAGTCTCAAGTCAAGCCTCAAGTCTCTCCTTTCAAGTCTCACGTCTCAAGTCCTTTCAAGATACTTTCAAGTCAAGTCTCAAGTCTGGGAGCCAACTTTACACCCCAATCTGTATTACAGAATTTCTGGAGAGAGTCAAATAAAGTCAGTTTTAACAATTTAAGCAGAGTTGGCCCTTCACTTTTTGATTATACCATCTGTAGCTTTGGAAATGGGGAATAGGATCCTTCTTACTTCCCATTTGCAAAGCTGAAGGCTTTTTCAGAAGTGGGGAATAGGATCCTTCCTATTCTCCATTACTGAAGCTTCAAGGGCTTTAGAAGGAAGGATCCTTTCTCTTCAAGCCCACTGCCTAACATATTTTCTGTTCCCCTCTGAGATACGTGCCCTTGCACTCTGGACACAAGTCTTGCCGTCTGCTCTTAGGAAAGTTTTAGAAAGTTCCTTCTATATGTAGCAGGGACAGACCGGTCAGCAGACCTCAACCCCACCTGAAGCCCATTGCCTGACCCGTTTGCTGTTCCCTCTGAGAAATGTGTCCACACTTCGGCCTTGAGACTGATCATCATCTGTCCAGTAAGTTATAAGGTTGTTGGATGAATGTGTTATGTCACTGAACCAAGGGCAGCAAGTCAGTCACTAAAAATATGCAACTCTCAAGTCGAGTCAAGTTGATGTGTAAGTTTTGCCAGGTCAAGTCCAAGTCAAGTCATTGAAGTGACTTAAGTCTGATTTGAGTTCGAGTCAATCGACTTGAGTCTACATCACTGGAAAACAGTAATATTTAACATCAATATCTTTGGAAGGACTTGCCATGCCTCCATACTAAAGAATGAAGTATTGTCATAACCTTCAAAGCCATTCCCCCCATACTTTGGGGAAGAGTCCAATGGGAAAGACAAATAGACTTCCACAGTCTTCCCTGTTCCCCCTATGCCTTCTCAGCTTGAGGATGTTGCCCTTCTACCCTCTCCTGAGCATCCTTTTGACACTGCAGAATCCTAAAGTTGCAAAATAGGACACATCATTTTCAGCTATCTTTTACATTTTGTTTTTCCCCTGTTCCTTCCACCTCACCCCAGCATAAGCATACATATCTATCAATGGAGGTAACATCTGATCAAGGGGGCTGGAATCCACAAAACCTTATGGCAAGTAAAACCTAAGTTGCTCAGGACTCTCTGCTAAAATTGGACCTGTAAGCCACACAGCCAGATTCTCTGAGAAAGTGAGACAGGCTGCAGAAAGGGCCTTACCAGAGTTCAAAAGGATCCAGTAGCATTCTTGAGACAACATCTTTAAAAGCAGCTGATGGAGAGCTACAGTCAGTAAAGCTTACCGGTTGCTCTCCATGGTCCTGTCAAGGTCTGCCAGGATCTAAAGCAGTGCTTCTCAACCTGTGGCCACTATGGTCAATGCTGAGGGCTTCTGGGAGCTGAAGTCCAAAAACACCTGGGGACCCACAGGTTGAGAACCACTGATCTAAAGTTATAGGATGGGGCTACCTGTCTTGGGTATGCTGTACATTAAAGGGTCTCAGGATTGGAGCCTTCCATAACCTAGTGTTCAACCTGGCCATGCTACATCATGCCACACCATGCCATACTGATTCAGACGTTGTATGCAGTGGTGATGGGTAGCTCCCTTGTCAGTGAAGAAACGAATCTATTCTGGATTTTAGTTTGAACTTTAAGGAGCTAACCAAGGAGCTGAAGCTATCAGAGGGAATGCATTCAGAACCTTGGACTGAGTCTAATTTTCATGGCGGTGGTGGTGGTGATGATGATGATCCTGTTTTGTTTCCCAGTTTGGGACTCAAAGTGGCTTGCAATAGTTTTTAAAACACATGATCAGATATTATTAAAAACAAAAGTAAAAAAGCAACTAAACAGTAAAAAAAAAAACTAAAAGCAGTTAAGACATAAACCATTAGGGGGAAAAAAAAAGAATCTACTAGCACAACAGAGAGAAAAATTCAGCCCATTGCTTAGGTGGGATTGGCTTTGTACAATCAATTCTCAAAGGGCTGTTAAAAGAGAACGTTCCTCACCTGTTTCTGGAGACAAACCATGTTTCCACCAGGTCTACTTGTGAGGTTGGCAGAGAGAAGGCTGTGCCAGCAGATCTCAATTCATGTGCAGATTTGGAAGGAAGGATACAGTCCATGAAATAACCTGGACCTCAGCCCTGTAGAGCTTTAAAGGTCAAAAAACAGCACTTTGAATTGTGCCCAGAAATAGACTGGCAGTCAGTTGGAACTGTTGCAACAAGGGAGTTGTGCGTTCCCTGTAGAAAACTCCAGTTAAGTTTCTAAACACTCTTCAAAGGCAGCCCTACAAAGATTAAGTGACTGCAGCGCAGATAGGATGTAACTAAAGCATGTACCACCATTATCAGATCTGAATAAAATCCAGCTTGGATTCACCATCCACAATAACATGGAAGCTAACAGCTGGCAACTGCCACTGCTTGAAGACTGACATGTCCAGGAGGCCCTAGGTTGTGAAAGGCTGTAGCTGAGGCACAAAGCTGCAAAAGAAGTGTTACACAATCGTAGGCTGCATTAACAGGCCACTAGTTCCCAAGGCATGGGAAACAGTGCTTCTCCTTTGCTATACACTAGTCATGCCTCACATAGAATACTGCAGCCAATTCTGGGGACCATACAACAATACAGATACAAAACATTGGATCATGTACACCTTAGTCATCCTATGGAAGATCATAAGTGGTTATGATGGAAAGGGGAAAAAATGCTCTCTTATAAGGTTAGATGAATTCCTGCCACCACCATCTGAGGCAGTTACTCCACTATCAAACAGCACTTTCTAATGTTTAGGTGGAATTTCTTTTCTTGTAACTTGAGTCCATGGTAGCTGTCACCTCTCAATCTTCTCTTCTCCAAGTTAAACATTATCCAGTTCCCTAACTCTGAATTATTCCTCATAAGGTTTGGTTTGCAACCCCTTGACATCTTGGGTACCCTTCTCTGGATACGTTCTAGCCTATCAGTCATCATACCATGAAGCCATGACTTCTCCATGGAGGGGAAGGTTGAAAGACATCTAGCACCCAGCAGGAACAGCACTCCTTGTCACCAATAAGTACTGCTTTCATGGCTCCCTATTTTACATAGTTCCTCCAAAGATTATTAGAAAACTTTTCTCCTCTCCCCTCTCTGGGCTTTTGCAAATCAGGTAGAGAAATTTAGATGGAAGGCATTGTAGCTTGGCAATAAATGCTCAATAACTTCTTGGCAAGGGTGCAATAAAGATTTGTATATCAAACATGTTGAAAGTTCCTTTTAATATTCAGATATTTTAGTATGCAGAATGCAAAAGCTTGCACACAAGCTGGGTTTTATTTCTAACCCACCAACGCTATCAAGAAGTTTCTCATAGGCCTAAACTGAATTGCTAACCCTTGTTAGAGGAATGAACCACTAAATCAACTGGGCTGATCTAAGTCTTGATTTACCATTAAGGAATTGATTCATCCAGTTGATTCTAACTGGAAAATAAATTGTCCAAATACGGATTTCAAATATTCACAGTAAGATTCAAACATGGATTTTGATTAACCAAATCTACTATAAACATTGCAGAGATGTTGCTGTACCTGTGAAGAAACTGGTGACAGTAGGAGCCTTGGAACCTTTATGGCTGGAATGGGTTAGGAATGTGAAGGAGACGGCTACCAAACCACTGATGGTGCTGAATAAGGTTAAGGCTTTTAGGATTGCAAGGATCTCTGTGGGAAACAAACATTAGTGACAAGGATGTAATTCTTCATTAATTTTAACAATTTTCTTCCCATTGTGAGAAAGTCTTTGAAAACCCGCTCAGTTTTTGTAGCCTATTCACAATTTTGGACTTCCTTTGCACAAAATTTGCATGTGCTTTTTTGCTCAGAAAATAATCTTTCTGTGCAGAAAATACTGTTTTCTGCACAAATCATCCACGTGCAAATTTTACGCAGATTAATTCCCAAGTTACAAAGATTCTTGCCAGTACATTCTTCTTCTCATCACGATATCTCAACACTTGAAAAAACATGTTTTTGGCCATTCCCCCCCCCCAAATACCTTCAAACATTCTTTCCATACCTGGTCTGAGATCTGTATGCAAAAGTATATCCTTAGCAATATAGGAGAGGAATAAGATGCATTCCTATGCATTTCTGGTCACAACCAGAGCTTGGAAAGTCATGAATTATCCAAGCTGAGTGGAGAATCCAGGCAGAGTTTGTCATTAGAGGCTCAACATCCAAATAAAAGCACTTATACAATTCTGTGAGCCTTGTGCAAATGTGAATTCAGTGTCCTGGAACCCCTGGATCAGATCTGCCTGGGCCCCAGAGAAAATTGTAATGATGCCCAATTCTCAGGTTACAACCTTACTGTGATCATTATAAACTGAGGGGCAGTATAACTGGCCACTCCTTCACATAACCAGGACAAGGGACTTTGACATAATCAGGAATTGTAGGAAATGTAGTTCAAAATTCTTGGGGGACCATAATTCCCCAGCCCTAAGATAGAAGCTGCTTGTTTAAGGTAGCCTTGGAAAAATTTGGCCCTTGGGGTGTTCTGGATTATAACTCTCACAACACCTTAGCAAGGCTATGATTGGAGTTTGGGGCTAAAATATTTGGAAGCCATAGGATTCCCACTACTCTTCACTTTGGTGAGATGTTTATATGTATATGTGGAAGAAGAGAAGAATGAAAAGGATGAAATGGAAGAAGAACAAACACTTTTTAAAAAAGTTTGAGTGGAAAGTCATCTAAGATTTTCAGGGTTTGATACTGGTATAGGACTACACATTCCTGTGTGTTTGCTTCTAACTACCTATAATGCCTGCTAAGCCTTACATTTGTTCATATGCCCAGTAGTGTTGAGGACAGGCAATCTTGGTTTAAAAGCCCCGGAAGTTTTTGATTAGAAGGGACTATGATCTTGTTTTCTACCTCTCCCCATTGGACTCCCCTGTTCTTTCTTGAGTTTGCAATCCCTATAGTAGCAGCAAGAGGAAATGGATTTTACCAGCAATAATATGCTGCTATGGTATATGAACTATCTTTGCCCTAACTCAGAGAATTTTGGTTTGACTTGGTCTTGAGCTGGCAAGACCCATTAGTTTCACAAAAGACCTGCTTCTGGTAGAAATAGATAGATAGATAGATAGATAGATAGATAGATAGATAGATAGATAGATAGATAGACAGACAGACAGACAGACAGACAGACAGACAGACAGACAGACATCTGATCAAGACATCTGCTTGCATCTTTGCATCTTCATGATTTTTCTATAGATCTGGTGAAGGCCTGCATTTTAAAATTTAATACTATACCATTCCATTAAAAAATACTTTAAAAGCTATGACATGTCTCCAGTGATTTCTCGTTTAGAAGAAACATGTTGCACAATTCCACACACTGTAAAAAAGGAATTGCATATAATACATACAAATAATATAAGGATATAATATAATGTAAACAATGAACAATAAACATGGCTTCTTCCCAAAATGACTATTATGTTGGTGGATTGTTGGGCTCTAGAGACCATAGTTTGTGTAGAACTATTCACTTTCATTTATTTGAACTGGAGCATCAGGACTTGAATGTTTGTACTTTCAGATGGCAACAGCCTGTGACCTTGAATGTGTTTTGCTGCCCTAATTGATATGTTATAGATTTTTGTAAGGGAGTATTCCATGAACTGCTACATAAGCTAATCTGTAGTTTCAGACTCATTGGATGTATTTACCTCATGTTTATTGTAAATTCTGAAGAAGACTGCACATTGTGGAAACAGAGAACACCAGGAGTTTGTAATCTCTATTCTACGGCCTTTTCTGCACGGGGTAATTAAAACAGTGCGGTGCATTCTCTACGGAGGTCATCTGCACCTTGGAGCGGACTAGGTTCGGACTACTTAACAGAGATCCGCACCTCAGTCCACTCTGAAACGCCCTCAACTGGTCCTCCAGGGTGCTTTTCAAAGACTGGAAAAAAGAGGTTTCTCTTTTTCCAGAGCACGCCATTGCGTGCCTGTTCCCTTTTGCAGATTCACAGGCTCGCACCAATGTGAGCCTGCGATCTGCGGAGGACAGGCTTTAGGCATGGCAAGCTTCGCAGTTGGTCGGGACCCACGACCAACCAGAAGCTGCCATTTTGGAAGCTGGAGCAGTGCGGGTCTAAGACCTCGCACTGCTCCAAGTCACCCTGGACCAGACCGAGGAGCCAGAAGATCCGGTGAGTAACGGCATGGAGCAATTCCCTCACCTCGTGCGGAAATGGCCTATTTCTTCTACTAATTTGTACATAGATTATTCTTACTGTATCATATCCTGGTCATTCATGCAATTCCTTTCTTGTTGGTTTGTGGCACTATATTGTTTGGCTGCTTTTAAAAGTTTTGTCCTACATTTCTCACACTTCAGAAATAACAGGCATATCTCAGCTAACAAAGCCTCTGAGAGAGGAGCTCCATTGTACAAAGGTTTTGTACCCAGCCCCCTTTTCCTTCATGCCCTTTGTCTAAGTGGTAGTGTCTTTTTTAAAAAAAAAAAAATCACTGTTGGCTTTGGGAGAATAGTAAAGGAGGGCTGGCTGGAGAGACCAGATTTGGTGTCAGGGTAAAGCAGATGTTTGCAGTAACCAATGTATTAAAGTTTCAGCTGAGAAGGAATGGGATTTGACTGCAATTGATCCTACTGTAGCTGCATGTTCCTCCCTACAACAAGCAAGGTAAATTGCGGCTGCTCCAGAATCCATGACTGAGTGTTTGGCCATTTCTACACTAGACTGTTATAGTGCTATTATTCCACATTCAACATTTTGTGGAATTCTGGGGTTTGTAGTTTCCTGAGGCCAAAGAGCTCTCTGGCTCAGAATTCTAAAGGCCCCTCCCTGCAAACCCCAGGATTCCATAGGATGTTGAAAGTGGAATAATAGCTCTATAACAATCTAGTGCGGAAATGGCCTTTGTGAACAGAGGGAAAAGGAGAGTGCAAATAAGCCTTCCTCACCAGCTACCCCCCAGCATGTTAAAGAGAGAGAGAGAGAAAGAGATGCCCTTACTGCATGACGTCACTATTTCAGCACTATTTCACTATTATGCATTGCTGCTGGTCCAGGATAAATGCCATTGCATGGCGTCATTGCAGTCCCCGATGCTGTCACATCCCCATCCACTGCTGTTGTGCTGTATACCGTTACCAGAAGAAAAAATCCTGTAATGCCCCCCTTTCCCACTACAATCCCATCAGCCGCAGGTATGTGGGAAGGGCAGAAGCTCAGTCAAGCACTTCCTTCTGCAGTACAGTGCAGGAAGAAGTGGGCTGTACTGTGGAAGGAAGAGAGTGTCCCTAATGCTACCCATCCACTGGCAGCCAACTGGGTGCAGTGGGGACCATTTGGGTCCTGATCCCATTCCAGCAATGGCACTGCCGGGATGGGAAGGGGACGTTGCACAATTGGGGCAACATGCGTAAGGCCCAGAGACAGAGAGAGAGAGAGAGAGATCTATAAATTCATAAGAATCATAAGAAAAGTGGAGGTTGGCAAAAGACAAACAAAATCATCTCTGGATGCATTTTGGAAAGAGTTTTCAAGTGGTCTCTAGAAGATTCAAAATGATTTTGTTTACTCATGCAAGCCTTATCCAATCTGTTTCCCCCCAGACATGCATCTTGTTAGTGTTGGAGGAAAAAAAAGTTTACTGAAACATGTTGGAACTTCCCTTTCGTTTTTGCCGTATAGCAGCATATCTCTGTTATTCCCATGTTATCTCAGCCCCTAGGGGCACATTTTCTGTCCAAGTAGTAATGCATGAGAACACACCAGCTTCATTAACTGAGGTGTACCTACATATACATGCAAGACTATTCACATCAGTTCATTCCCTTAGATCACACAAGGGCTCCAGTGTTACAAGACTAAGACCATTTCCACCCTACTCTGTTACAGTGCTATTATTCCACTTTCAACATCCTATGGAATCCTGGGGTTTGCAGGTGAGGGAGGGGCCTTTAGAAGTCTCAGCCAGAGAACTCTTTGGCCTCAGTAAACTACAAACCCCAGAATTCCACAAGATATTGAAAGTGGAATAATAGCACTATAATAGTGTAGTATGCAGTGGTTGAGCTTGGAGTGTGTGGAGGGGGGTGGGAGGGCTGAGACTACGTCATGAGAGGCATGGCCACTGTGTGGGGGGGCATGACCAGGATGCATGGAGGTGTGGCTACAGGCTGAGATGCCCCAGAAACATTGCCGCCCAGGGCGAATCGTCCTCTCCACGTCCCTTCGCGACTGGTAGTGTGGAAATGTCCTGATAGTTTCCCAGCAGAGCAAGAGAAGAGAGAAGCAAAAGTGGTTTCTTACTTGAGTTTACTGTAAAACTATGACACTTTCTATCCTTGCACATGTTCCAGAGACCAAAATAGATGGTGGAATGGATATCCTCGGTCTCAACCCAGTAGGGGGAAACCAAAGTGAAGAACAGGCAAACGAGACCCAAAAAAGCAAAGACTCGGGTGAAGAAATGGTACTTAAATACCAAGCCACCCTCTTCATTTTCACCTGCTAGGAGATCAAAAGGAAAGATTTGTTAATTTCATCAAGATATTTTTTTATTTGCTCCTTCCTTAGCTTGAAGTTGCTTGCAACATTTATACAGAGCACAATATGTAAATGTGCCCAAAAAACAACGTATAAAATCACAATTAACCTCCCACACACATACACACACCAAAAAAGGTGAGAGGTTTGGCTAGTTCTGTCTATTCATCTAGCTAACTAGCTAACTATAAACTCATGAGTTTTCTTAAATTCATCCATTTCTTTTAAATGTCATGGAAAGGATTTGATTGATTGATTGATTGATTGAATTGAATTTATTTACTTGGTGGCTAAAAGCAAAATCAATGGATTTGTCTCTCCAGCCAGCCAGCTTTCAGTACTTAGCTCGCTAAAGTCTGACTTTGAGTTTAGTCAGCCATGGATGTTTCCATACTGTGTTATATTATAGTATTTTAATTAGCTTGGGCCTCTTTCACATTTACAATTATAGTGTTACATTTCTGCTTTAATTGGTGCGATTCCATCTTCAGGAATTCTGGGATGTCTAACTTCATGTAGTACTTAGAATTCTCTTCTGCTGTAGCTCAGGGGAGTGAACCAGAGAACCGTAAGTCCCTCATCTAGGCCATTTCCACACAAGCGTGTTATAGTGCTCCTATTCCACTTTCAACATCCTATGGAGTCCTGGGGTTTATAGTTTAGGGAGGGGCCTGGCCCTCCCTAAAGTGGAATAGCAGCACTATAACAGGCTAGTGTGGAAATGGCCCAAAACACAGATCCCAGAAGTCTGCATGATGAAGCTACACCCACTAAACTGGTATCAAACTACTATGGTCTTGCAGTGTGGATATACTTCATCTCTGTGATGAACAATTAGGACTGTCATCTTTTATTTTCATTTTCTGGCAGGCTACTTATTTTTAACACCTCTTTTTCAGGCAGGTACCACATAGTCCTTTGTATACTGGTAATTTTGGGACCCCCCAAAAAAGAAAGAATACAATGTCACTGATGTGGTGCCCACCTCTTCTTCAGAGAGACTGAGGACCTAGCCTGGATTCTTAGGTCATTTCTGCACTAGACTGTTTTAGTGATTATTCCGCTTTCAACAAACTATGGAATCCTGGGGTTTGCAGTTTAGGAGGCCTCGAGGATTCCATAAGATGTTGAAAGCGGAATAATAACACTATAGCACTATAACAATCTAGTGCAGAAATGGCAATAGTCATTTAATTTATTTTAGTCTGAAGGTGAGGTGAGATGTCTGTTCAAAAGTTTCTCTACTTACCTTTTCCAACCATATACATCTTCGAGAGGTGAGGAAGAGGGATGCAGAAGTGCAGAAAAGGCACTGCCAAATGGGAGAAGCAGAAAGCAGGCTGTCAAATTTCAACAGAGAATTTACACGGGATAGAAAAAAAAAAGACGCCAAATGCTCTTAGATGAATTTTTTGCAAGATCTGAAGGGAAAAATGGAATAAAAGATTTCCTCAAACCACTCCATACCCCCTCCTGTTTTGTAATTGTGTGGAACTGCTCTGGTAATGGCAGCAATGGGACAAGACACCCTTCCTACTAGTTGAGGGAGCTTTTTGTCCTATTCAGATGATGCCAAACTAAGCTCAGAATGATGACCCCACCTCCTGCTTCTATCTTCTCTCCAGTGGCATGATGATGAAACCAAATAAGTAGGACTGACCCAAAACATTTTGCTGTCTGAGGTGGAGCAGCAGATGCACTTCCTATCCACTAAAATCGAGTTGCTCAGCATTCAGAGCCAGAAAAGCTGGGGTGACACAAATCGGGGCTGGGGTAGGAATCCACAAGCACATCTTGATATTCCTAATGGTAATAAAACAAAAGCCTTCCATTACCACACTGTTCTTTTATGATGTTTCCAGACCAGCTACTTGAGGCAGCTGTCCCACTCTGGCCAATTGCAAGGCTGAGCCTGTAAATCGAAGGAAGAACAAAAAACCACATAGTTTCTGGAAAGGATTGGGAACAGTAAATAGATGAACATTTTGTCTTAAAACATCTTATTCATCATTCTAAAAAAAAATAAAATTCCATAATCCAGTTTTCAACATTTTCCCCCCGAAAATCAGAGAACAAAAATACATAGATTTTCATTTTTTCCCCCTCCTAGACCTTCTCATGTTCACATGGGATCCAGTTGCCTCATCCCTGTGGCAACCAGAGGTAATCTCATCACACACTTGGACTGTATGCTGCCTTGTACATTCCCTACTATCAACTATCTGAGAATTGAGATTTCCTTAATTCATGGGTCCTCTCCACTTACCAATCTGTGGCTCAATTCCTTGTTCCTCTTTGCTTTTTATAGACTTGGATTTGCTTGTTAACATTATCAATTTCAGTTTCTAAGGGTGTCAGCTTCTCCAGCAACAAAAGCCAGATAGCGGGACACAAACAAATTCTTTAAGCTCCCTCTTCAACTGAATCTCTAGAGGCCGTTGTTGTTTTCTGGAATCCCATCATCAGGTTCCAACTAGCTCTAACAGTCATAGAACATTCTTCACCTACCTGGTGGAAAAACTTCTCCAATATAAACTGGGTTGGTCTTACCAACAATATTACTGTGATTACCACAGTAGAAGCTCAGTTTTACGACACAGGATTTTTCAGTAGGCTTTCCACCAGTCTCTGAAAGAAACAAGAGAGGCAGGAACCACTTACTCATGCAATGGAACAGCAATATAGTTGTACTGTCTATAGCCAGCATGGTGTTGGACTGTGATCTTGGAGATGTGGGTTTGTATCTCCATTCAGTCATGGAAACTCAACAAGTAGCCTTGGCCATGCCATACTCTCTCCGCCTTAGGGGTAAGCAATGATAGACCTCATCTGAGTAAATGTTGCCAAGAAAATCCTGTGATAGAGTCGGCATCAATTTGAAGGCATGAATCATCATCAACAACAGCAACAAATCCACATCCACACACATACCTGTATCATCATTGTTCTTCTGTGCCCTCAAGTTGTTTCAGACTTGCTACAGCCCTTAGATGAACCTACCATAGGGTTTTCTTGGCAAGATTTGTTCAAAGCCTGTGCTTTCCCTTGAGGTTAAGAGAGTGTGACTTCCCCAAGGTCATCCAGTGGATTTCCGTGGCTGAGTGGGTATTTGAACTCTGGTTTCCAGGGTCATAGCCCAACACTCAAACTGCTACATCATGGTGGCTCTCCATACTCACACACACATACATACCCCTGGCTTACACATACCTCTGACAATTGTTCCCTCTTTGTTTAGGGCATGATGGAGGGGAAAGCACACCAATGAGAAAGTATGAAGTATAGACCCAGCTTTGGCTGAAGCTTTCTGTTTTCAGATTGTTTCTGACAGTGAGCCCAAAAGGAAGTGAAATATCCTTGTTCTTCCTCTCTCTAGATATTTTAGTGTGGCCATGAATGACAGTGAATATTGGAGAGGTGGGGGATCAGCCTTAAAGACAAGAACAGCAGCTTGTCCATACTCTCTAACATTGTTCCAGATGAAAATTAGGACATGTGCATGGCCAAACAATATCACAGTGTGGTCAAGATGGCAAAAGGTATTCATACGGAAGAATACACAAACTAGGAGAGGCTGCAGAAGTTTGCTTTTGCTTGAGCAAGATTCTGATCTTCCTCTCCATGGCCCCATGGTATCTGAATGCCAATTACTTTTGAACTTTGAACTCAATTTGCAACCATCAAAGTAAGCTGAAGACTCAGGGAGAAAGTGGGACACTTTAAAAGCAGCCAAAAAAGTGGGACAACAGAGGATAAATCTGACTAAACAGGACAGTTCTAAGATATGTTTGTCTATCATGCCTCCCATTAGAGCTGGGGCTTTCTCAGTGCTTTGCAGAGAGGTTGGCACAGGGTAGAATCTGTGACATCACTGAAAATATCACAAAGGCAGGCATAGAAACCACACAGGATTGTGTCTGCTGAATGAACAGCACCGAGAGAAGGAGGCCGTGGGTCACTTATAATCAGACGTGGAAAGCTAGCAGTAACTCCAGAAAGATATGCTAGTGCGTAAGATACTCTTCTTTAACCCGTAGATATCATCCTATTTTGCTCCTGGTAAGGAGCACAGCTTAGAAAATTGCCTTTTGAAAATAATTCCGTCCTGCTACTCACTGCAGAGAGAAGTTGCCATTACCTGTGATAGTGCTGAAAAAAAATATTCGTGGCTCATGGCTTTTCCCATTACTTGCTTATTCCATTACTAAGTTGCTCATGGCTTTCCCATTAATTCCTATTCTTTTTGGGAGACATAAAAAATACAGTAGCAGCTGGTGACTTCCATTTCAGAGAAGCAATAGGCCTGTTCAGGATTTTAGACTGAACATTAAAGATGAAATCGAAGAGGCCCAATTTGTTTTGTGGATAGGGTGCAGCACATGGAAAACCTTTCTTTAAAATTTGGAGTGGAACCTAAAGCAGATTCACCACCTCACTGGCATGAAAACCACATACAACCATCAGAAAAAGGATCAGGATTGATACAAGAATTCCATAAAACTTTTAAAAAATCCAGTTGGAGGCCCAACCGAAACCAACACTTTTATCATTTAAGGCACCAAGTTAAAACTTGGCTGTTCACCAAAGTCTTTGGGCATCATTAATGCAACGCCAACAAAGTTATTCATAGTTCCAAAAAAAATTTAAATTTCTTAAATCTGCTATTAACTCATTATATGGTTGAGTATGCTTTTAGCTTACTGAAACCGTCTCACTGTTTGTAGCCTGTTTAACCTGTTTTAATGCTACTATTAAGATGCCCTGAGATCTCTTGATATAGCACAGGGCACAAATATTTTAATAAATAAATAGTAAGCCACTAGGTATCTGAAGAATCTGTTAAAAATAAAATGTCCCACTCAGGATAGTTATGTCACTTTTAAAAAATTCATAATTTTTAAGTGGGCATAATTATTCTATACATTGGAAACACCTTGGCTCATACTAAATGGTTTTAATCCTGTGATTAGCTTAATTGCATTTTAATGTTCATTTTTTGTATGCTTTTCAGTTTTATTGTTCTTTTTATATTGTTTTATTTTGTCCCTTTCTGCACCTTACTGTAATCTTGCGTCATCTCATTACGATCCCAGCAGTGCCACTGCCGGGATGGGAACGGGACCCAAACACTCTGCTCTGCACCCAACCAGCTGCAGGTGGAAAGTACTGCTTGGGACATGCTCCTTCCTTCTGCAGTGCAGATGGCCTCTTCCTGTGCTGCGCTGCGGAAGGAAGTGTTGGCTCCAAGTCAAGTGGAATTTGAACCCATCGGAAAAATGGTTAGGATTTCCAGCAATGCAGGTAGGACTTGAACCCATAATTGGCAGTCGCCTGGGTGACTCTGGTGGGACTCGAACCTACTGTAAATGGTCACCCTTGAATAAAGAGAAAAATAAAAAAAAAACATGGGGACAAACCCAAAATATTAGGTCCGCATGGACCACCCTGAGTAGTCCATGTGATTGTGGGTGAACTCTGAGCCAGCCTGGAAAAATTCCCAACTTTGACCAAAGGGACTTCCCCTCCTCTTTCAGCAAGAATGTAGTCAAATGACTTCTTATGTGCGTAAGGAGAAAAATATGCTTTATTGAAGAAAGGAGAGGGTTTTTTTTTATATGTTGGGGAACAATGATCTCATAGAGCATACAGCAGATGTGCAAGAATATTAAGAATATTTGATTTCCCAGGACTAGAATTCTGATACATGGTTGATAATAGAGTAACTTCTGGTTAATAATGAACAATGAACCCTGTATCACATGTGCATTTGCTCAGCAGTGAGGTGTAAAAACTATTGTTACAATGAGCATTGGGAACCTAGGCTGAGAACCTAGGCATTGAGCTTTGCCAATTCATATGAGCATAATTTTAAATAGGACAAGGGACTAACAACCAGAATCACCTTTAAAGTTAACTAGAATTCAAAATGGAGGACTTTAGTTAAGTAAATACAAAAAGACAAAGAGAGTGTTTCTTTAGCTTAGATGTTTAAGCAGCTAATACCCTCTGTGAATTCGACTATCCAGGGCGGAATCTTTAAACAGCCCTGCAGAGTAGACCTGGGAGAAAGATGGGAAATGCTGTCTATTTTGTCTGTACTTTTTTACTGCTTCCAGCTTTCGTGCAGTATCTGATGCTGGACTGTTTATCTTTCTGCAGCTCTTCTCCGAGATCTGCTCACCGAAAGCCCAGAAAATTATCTTCCGTGTCTTGTCCTCCATCACTTTTGTGATGCTCATGACTGCTACTGCAACTCCTTTACTGCTGTGGCACCAGTTTCAGGACGGCTATATCCTGAGGGGATTGTGGACCTTTTGCGATCGGTTTGGTTGTAATGAGATTTTTGACCCTGGGGGTAAGAGACTCTGGAGTTGTTATATGCCCTCAAGTCATTTCCAACCTGTGGCGACCCTAAGGCAACCATATCATGAGATTTCCTGGAGTTGAGAGTGTGTGATGTGCCCAAGGTCACCCAGTGGGTTTCTATTACAGTTAGCTTGCTTCCCCACTTGAAATATGGGATAAAAGAGTTGTTAATTCTTTGAGCAGAAGATAATGCAGAGATATTACCCAAACGTAGTACTATATTCCACTTTAAATGCCATGACAACATCCTATGGAAATCTGGGGTTTGTAGTTTGGTGAGGCACTAGAGCTCTCTGGCTGAGAATTCTAAAAATAGCTCTCCTGAAACTGCCCAAACTATCAACAACATAATTTTACAGGATGTTACCATGGCAGTTAAAGTGGAACCATGAGGCTACTTCTAGAAAAGAGAAATGAATTTGTAACAACACTTAATTGTTCTTTTAAAATGTCCTCTAGCCTACCTAGACGCTGCTCAAGCCCTTTCTGTAATAGCTGATGTTGCTGGTTTAGTTGCCCTGACTTCGGCGTGGGAAGTACTCAATTACTTTGCTGACTGGGACCTAGATGAAAACTTCACTTCTTCTGTGGCTAACTTCATCACAGGTATTAGGGAAGATGCCTGGCTTACAAAAGGGTTGAATAAGAAACACAATACAGCTGAAGCTCCATGATCAAGTGTATACCTTGGATGGGGAAGGTTCTCTCTCTCCAGCACGTACAGGCAAATCCAAGAAACAGACTGCTGCTGCCTGGAAGCTGGGAGAACTCCTGGCAGTCAGTAGTGGCTAGTGTCTCCCATCTCTGTGGGGTGGACAATCCACTCTGGGCTTTAGTCTGTTGGTCTATTTAGTCTAGTTTATTGGAACTATCCAAGCTGCCATACATTGGGGGATAGGGTTTGGGAGCTTGATGTACTTATCACCACTTCTGCCACAAAATTTGATGACTTCCTCCTGTTCCACCACTTTGGCATCAAATATGGGGACTTTCCAGATGTCTTTGTGGTTCCTTGTGCAACACTTTATTCATCTAACCTTCCCAGTGGACAACACTACCCTTGAATGGCTGTTACCACTACAAATGCTGCAAGCTTGAACTCAGGCTTGTCAATTACCTTTCCAAATGCCCTAGAGGCACCAGTACCTGTCCCATCTTGCAAGCTAAGCAAAGACAACAGTGTTTAGTACTTGGATGGGAGACTGACAAGGAATACCCGCTGCCATAGGTTGTATTTCAGACGAAGGAATTGGCAAAACCATCTCTGAGTATTCCTTGCAGGAGAAAACCCTATAAAATTCAAGGGGGTCACCATAAATTGACAGGTGACTTGAAAGCACATATGCACACTGTATTTGAGAAACAAATGTATAAAACAGAAATAATCTATTAAACAGAAGTTCGACATAAAGTGAAGACTGTCTATTTAACACATCTAGATACTGACTGATCCTAATTCATTCTAGCTCACATCTTTCTCTCAAATATCTGACTAACCAATTTATTCCTAGTTAATTGACCTGAGTTGAATTAATCTCTCTTGCTGAGCCACACAAACTTGCCCTACATCTCTGGCTCATATTTCTAACTCTGATGGACTGCTGTCTCTCACTTTCTACCAGCCTTTTCAACACCCTTTGAAAAATTTAGCCAGTCACCAGTCATCCCCAACATTCTCTTTGAAATTTTCAGCCAATCACTAGTCATCCCCAACACTCTTTGAAATATTCAGCCTTTGCCTTCTACACAGAATGAGAGAGTGTGACTTGCCCAAGGTCATCCAATGGGTTTCCATGGCAGAGGAGGGATTTGAACCCTGCTCTCCAGAGGTGCAATCTAATCATTAATCCCCAAACCACATTTTATTGCTATATTGGGCTAGATCCAATTGTTAGTCTTAGGTAGGATAAATCCATTGAATTTGTGGGATTTACACAATGTGGACTTGGAGAAATTCCGTTGATTCAAACGGGCTGCTTTAGTTGCGTGTAACTGTTGGATGTATTCCGGCCCAAAATGTGCATTTAAAAATGAATTTTGGTACATTTTTCGAGCTGAGAATTACATTGTGAACTTCAGACGAGTGCAGAATCTGTAAGACAAATGCTCCAATCTGCACTTTAGTCTGGAAAGTGAGGCTCAGGGGAGTTCAGATAGGAATTCACCAAGATGGAATTCCTCATGAATCTTTAGTTTCATGGTTTCAAATTAGGAAATAGCATTAGGGAAATAAACTAAAATCCACATCAAAATGTGAGTTTAGAAGTGAGTTTAGAAATAGTAGAAAGGACAGAGGGGTTGCTGAGTCTTCAAGGGAGCAGGTGAGATTCAGTTGAACTGTGATGGTGGAGTCTTGGGTCATTTTTGCACTACACTGATATAGTGTTATTATTCCACTTTGAACATCCTGTGGAATTCTGGGATTTTGTTGTTTCCCATGGCCAAAGAGCTCTCTGGCTGAGAATTCTAAATGCCCTTCTCTAAACTGCAACTCTCAGGATTCCATAGGATGTTGAAAACGGAATAATAGCACTATAACAATGTAGTGCTGAAATGGCCTTGGAGAAGCAGCGCTCATGAGCAGAAAAAGAATGAGAAACGTGGGCCCAAAGAAAGGACAGACACATATAACCCCAACCTTTCTTGCTCTTTCTTGTCTGCAGGAGTCTTTCTTTTCTGTACTCTGCTGATTACACACCTCAAGCTTAGGACAGTGGTAGATATAAAAGGCAATCGCCTAACACCATTCTATGGTTTCTACATTGGTTCCTTTGCCTGTGTTCTAAGCTTCATCTTAGGTAAGTATCCTCCACTGTGGGGCCAGGCTGGGGGAAGGAGCTGGTAAGAATGTGGTGGTAAAGGCAGAGTAACAAAACAGAATGATTTTAATGAACAACTAATCTGTCAAGAGCTGCACGACCAAGGTGTGTGGAGAATGGAAGGCAATTGTAATAATGGAGCCAAAACCAGAAGTGGGTAGGGTCTCTCCCTCTCTTATACACTGACATATTTCCACCTTCTTTCTGACACCCAGGCCCTTTCCACAGGACATCATCATCCCGCATTGGAGACGAGAGGAGGACAGGACTCGGACATTTACTCAGGATGTAGTCCATGTCCCATCATTCTCCTGTCTGCAAGTGGCGTGACAGGGATGCCTCTTCCTTATGCTGCCCTCCCCACTTACTTGAGCTACAGAGGGTCCAGAAGCATGATAGCCACACTTCCTGCCCCAGAACAGCCAGGCAAAGTGCCCGATTGTGCTGTGGAAGGAAGAGGCATGGCCATTGCGCATCTGTCATTCCTGTAGCAGCCGGTGTGGAAGGGAGCACTCCTGACATGTTCCCATCCTGGGGAAAGGCTCTACTTGGATTCCCGTAGTGGAAAGGCCTCCATTCTGCCTCTGTCTCTCTCCTCCTTCCTTTTTGTTTGCTGAGAAGTTCATGAAATGGAGGTGAGGGCCACTTTCAGCCCTGTCCCAGAGCTTGTCCAAGCCTTCTTTAAGTATCTGGGCAGTGCATGCAGAATGGGGAAATGCACAGCTGATCAGAAAGCAAACCACTCACAGGTCACATTCAGGGCAATAGGTCTTCTCTTGTGCCTCAGTAAAATGAATGGGGCCCTCTTACCAAGTGTGGTGACATGCCAGAGATTAAATCATCATCGCCATCATCATCATCTGATTTTTCAAGCTGCTTTAGAGGGAAAAGCAGGGAGGAATTACCAAAATACAGGATACGGTCCATCCAATGATAGAATCCACACTGAGCAATTAGTGAAGTTTCATGCTACATAATTCATTAGGAATGCAAATCTCCACTTAGCTTGTTCTTGCATGCACAAATGGGTAAGTTCCAAAATTTTCTCCCTCTGATTTGGTTATAAGGGATTTTACTCAGGCTACGTGCGTCTTATGGATGCACTCTTTTAAAACTGTTTTAACTGGTTTTAAATTGCCTGGTTTTTAAGTGCGAAGCTAATTAATATCTTTTTTAACCTTTTAAAGTTAATTGTTATTATTTATTGTTAAAGTTAATTGTTACTATTTATTGTTATTTAAAGTTAATTGTTATTATTTAAATGGATTTAACTGCAAGCTGCCCCAAGATTTTTAGATACTGGGAGAGAAAGATAAATATTTTAATAAGCAGATAAAACATATCCTTTCTAACTTCTTTGCACCTAGGCATATACAGTCTGCTATGGTCCAAGAGCTTGTGCAAAGAAGAGGAAAAGTCAAGCAGTGAAGTAGAGCTAGAAGAGAGAACATCAGAGGATTCACCACAATGCAATAATCCTACCATGTAGTCCAGGGGCTGTTACATTCTGGACAATCACAGACCTTCCTGTCCGTCTGTGAGCTAAAAACTGGTTCAGGAGCCAGATGTGACAGACAATGGCCATCCTGAATGGGAATGTCATTTAATCAGAAGCCATTTTGGATGTGGAAAGGATACTCGTTTCCAGTGTGTCACTGTGCAGTACAGATCCTCCTAGAAGTGCCTTGTTTGAACTGTTGAATCTTCTGGCCCATTTGCAAGATAATCTTTTTCAGCAACGCAGAAAATTACTGCCTCAGATGGAAAATACCTCTTCATTTTCAGTGCAAAGACTGCTTCCAGATAATTATGTTAACTTTTCAAATGTTACAAATAAAATCTCTTGCAGAATGGATGCTTCTCAGTTGGATAAGAGGTTATAGATCAGAGACAAGTATTGTGCAGCCCTGCAACTGCCATCACCCCCACTATTTGCTATGCTGGCCAGGGCTCCTGGGACATAGACCATTTCTGCACTACACTGTTTATAGTTCTATTGTTCCACTTTCAACATCCTGTGGAATTCTGGGGTTTGTAGTTTACTGAGGCCAAAGAGCTCTCTGGCTGAAAATTCTAAAGGCCCTTCCCAGAATTCCATAGGATGTTGAAAGTGGAATAATAGCACTGTAACAGTATAGTGCAGAAAGGCCCTTGCAGTCCACCAGCATCAAGTCACATGCTATCCATCCTCCCTCACCATTTGCTATGCTGCTTAGGCCTGTTGGGACTTACAATCCACTAACATCAGTCCCAACATCTCTCAGCATTTGCTATATTGCTTAGAGCGGCTAATACTTAAGTCTGCCAACATCTGGACAGCTGCATAACTTCCACCTGTAGAACCACTTAGCAGTTCAACATCTCATGGATATTTGGTTTTTTATATCTCCTTGATATTTAGCAACTGCATTCCTTGATATTTGCAAGTCACTTTGAATGTTCACTCTGATGAATTTGTTTCATTCTTCTGTCCCATGTAGACAAGCCTTATCTCTAGAAAGAAGGAAAGGGGGTGCCTGTAGGTAAAGGGCAGGAGAACAGGTGAGAAGAGGACTCTCTTGCTTCTGCAACACAGTTTTTGTTGTTCAGGAGCTTGAAGGCAGAGAACATCAAAAGAGCTGGTGAGGCAAAGTTTAGCTGGTTACTTGCCTGTCCCTTATTCCATTGTCCAGGGAGATCTCTTTCAGAGAGCAAAGCACATTCCATACCTTCTCAGAAGCACTCTGACATGTGATCAGTTACATAATATGTTAGGAAAAGGCCCTCTGCATGTGCTCAGAGGCACTATAATTTCTTTGAAAACAAATCTAAAACAGACAAAAAAGGGCACACATATATAGGTGCTGCTTTATGTGGGAGAGGTAGTGCTGAAACTCAGGACCAGACACACTGTTTCTAAATGTTCACAAAGCAAGAGCTGATGGCAACTCACCTCTGCAGAGTTGCCCCTTTTTCGCTTCCGCGCAGCATGGCACCTCCTGGTGTTCAGCAAAGAAGATTCCATGACAGTTGGAACTGATGCAGCCAATCAGCCTTGGAGTCTAGGTTTATTGGGAAGAGTCTATGGAAGAACACCGATGGGAGCAGATTCAGGGCCATCCCAAAGGTCTGATTCATTTGCGATCAACATCAGGTCAAACCTTTCTCATCTGGGATGCCTTCTCGGTAAGGAAACTTGCCATTCTGTAATGAGATCATGTCCTAAAGCTCTTGTGTGTGTTTCAACATGCGCATGAGTTCCTAAGCTAGAGAGTTATTTTCTAAGCAGAACTCAGAAAAGTTATTTATGGGAACTGCCATTCTCATTGGCTGAGGTGGGGAGGCATCAAAGAATTATAAAAACTGTAGTCCTCAGGATCAATATTTCCAAGCTCTGGTCCATCTAGCTCAGTGTTGTTTAGACTGACTGGCAGCATCTTTCCATGGTCTCAGGCAGATATTCTCCCTATCCCTATACTAGATCCCATTGTATTATTGGCATAGAAACTGCCTCTGCACCTGATAAGGGGAAGGATGCTACTTCATGTGGGGGGGGGGGTAAAATGACATGGGTTTGTATGGAATTGTTATCTGCAGGGGAACATTGAAAAGAAAGTTATTAAACTACCGATTTAGCATCAACATAGGCAATTCTTTATTCTCAGGCCCTAAACTGGAGTGGAGAAAGAAACACCCACAGTTGCAATTCAGCACCTGACTCCTTTTGGGAGGCCTACTTTCCTTTCTAGGATATTCCAAAAGTTCCAGTCTTTCAGACTGTATTATACTAGTCCACTCTTGAAGCAATCAAGATGTATGTAAGTGTGGCAAGAACAGCTTTGTCCAGAAAGGGTCACACATGTGGTTCCAGTGAGCAGAACAAAAACATTCAAATAGTTCAGAGCCCATCTGTCTATCTTAAGAAGCAAAGATGAGTCCTGAAGCATGCTTTAAAAGTCACAGCTGATCTTCCAAGGAAGGGCAACCTCTCTTTGAATAAGTTGAATCAATTATCCCTCCCTCTTATGACCAGTATCTCTGTGTCATTCAGATTACACTTCAGATGGTTTTCCCACATTTGGTCATTTGCAGATCTCAGACACACTGATTCAAGGCTTCCATGGTTCCCCTGGATTCCGATGGAGGGGCAAGGCAGTGCCGTCACTTTAAAACTCAACGTTCAGTATCTCTTTGGCAAGTATTGTGGCTGTGGCCAGCGTTAGACAAAGTAATGATGACAAAGCATTAATGCCAGAACTCTGGCTGAAAGTCTGTATAGCACAACACAATGCAATATTTCCATATGTAGAACTATGCTACATTTGTCCACTCAACACCCCCTGGACTCACTGTTGAGCCACTGGAGCCTCCGAAAGCCATCCTGTGGCTGATGCAAAGTTGGGGGACATCAAAAAAATAACATCATAGACTGAGATCCACTGGAGTCCTCTTGAGGTCTTACCTGCGATGTAGTTGTTTTGTGTCTGGCTACACACACATTGTAAGATATTTCTCCAGTCACCCATACTTTCCACCAGCCATGAAATATCCATGGGATGGGGGAAACTGCAGCAGCTAAACAGTAACCTGGGGAAGAGCTTTCATTGCTGTACAGGGTGGACAAGAATACAAAAAAAGAAAGAAAGAAAGAAAGAAAGAAAGAAAGAAAGAAAGAAAGAAAGAAAGAAAGAAAGAAAACCTGAAGCAACCAAAAGAAAGACGTACATAGACATACACAATCCACACTCAACAATTTCCAGGACAGTGGAGAATTGGAGGTGGGGGTGGGGGTCGGAGGGCAGCAGCAGAGAAACTTCCAACTATGTTCCTATAGATGGACATGCGGTATTGATATCATTGTAAGCTCTGGAAGACCCCTGGGAGGTCCTGGAGATCCGGTAGGATGTCTGTCTATCCAGGGATAGAAACTTCCAGAAATAGAAACAGCTTTGCATTCTACTGGTCAGGAAATAGCCATCTCATGGGGGATAGCAGAGAAAAAGTGGTGAGTGCGATTTTGGTCACTTGAAGGTGAGTGTAGAATTTTGACTTCTGCAACAGAAGTGAATTACGATGGTGTACATTGGACTTATGCCACTTTAACTGACTAACTGGGTATGTGTGTGGCCTTCAAGTTACCTGTTGACTTTTGGGCCCCCATGAATTATAGAATTTTCTTAGGCAAGAATACTCCAAAAAGGTTTGCCATTGAGTCCTTTGAAATATAGGCTACAGCACCTGGTATTTCTTGGTGGTCCCCCACCCAAGAAAAGCCCTATTCTGCTTCCCTTTCCCAAAAATTTAGATCTGGTGCCTTCGGGGCATTTAGGTCTGGTTGATAGAATGCCTGTTTTTTTATTTGTAATTTTTTTTCACCAAAAGGTCTATGAGGCTAAAGAAAAGAAAAGATTATTCCAAGGGAAACATATTTTGGAAAAACTTATTAGATTAGAAAATGCTAAATAGCTCCAAGACACTT
Source organism: Iguana delicatissima (assembly GCA_948472985.1). Lineage (NCBI taxonomy): Eukaryota > Metazoa > Chordata > Lepidosauria > Squamata > Iguanidae > Iguana > Iguana delicatissima. Next base: position 182,162 of record CAOKZL010002235.1, read on the forward strand.
CCCCTTTGGCTTAATCCAACAGGAAGATTATTCAGATTGTCCCCTTTAGCCCTTAAGAGGGACAGCTTTTTTTTGAGAAGTAGGCAAAAATGACCAGACGTTTCTTGGTTCAAGGCTGGTGACCAAATTTATTAAGTATAAGTTCTCTATAGTAGGGTGCTGGAAACTCTCCTTTAAAAATGAAAGTGAGGTCCAGAAGGGGGAAACAAAGGCACAGCATGGACTTTTATACCCATGCATCCAGGTGGACATCAGACACACCCACTTCAGCACTATTTCACCAATCACAAGTGACCTTTCCAATTTGGCCATGGTCCAATGAGGTAGTAACAGACATAAGGCAGCATGCGGGGGGGGCTAGGGTCTCCTGTATACGTGACAGCTCCTTAATTAGTGATGGAATTGTTTTTCCCCCCACTACATTTTCCCCCCCTCACGGGAGAACTCCCATCCCACCCAACTAACAGTTGTGCCTCTCGGACAACATCAACCTTGCAAGGTGGGTGCGGGCCCTATTTTGTGTAGTGAATTACAGGAAATTGGCATACATTGTGACAGGCAGCAGAAACACAGAACCATACAGGTGAACAGGATAAAAATGAAAAAACCCTTTTCAACCCCCAAAATTCACTAAAGCTAATGAGATTCAGAGAGTCTACTGTTACGACAGGCTATCCCTGTGAATGAGAGGAAGGGCCATGCGTACAAACCCCACATTTGGTGGCATTTACTACCTGGGAAATATCATGACCCAATTAATAAAAAAAAAATGTTCTCATGCCAGCCAGCATGAGTGCTTTCAGGCAAATAGGCAGTCTATAATTTAAGGAACAAGTGCTTCATAGTAACAAGTATCAAAGCACAGTGATGAGGAGGTTAAAAGTCATGCAACCAGTCCTAAAATACTATCAGTAACTAACAGACACAGTTCAAAATCCAACATTAAAGTTCAGGTCAGCCCCCGGGGTGACTCTGAGAAATAAAGTCTCAAGGAACAAGACGGGAAATTTTTTAATCACCTTCCACCTTCTGGGTTCTGGCACCTTTTTAACTCTGGAATGGTGGTAAATTTATGGTCCTGGATTTTAATTGCAGTATCAGTGGTCTGCAGCACTTGAGAGGTTTGGTACCCCAGAGACAAAGGTCTTCTTTCCCCAGATCTTTAAGACCACCCCATCACCAGGCTGAAGATGGTGCGCTGGACCATCAAGGTTGAAGGGCCGTTCCTGTAAGGATAAAAGTGGGCGGAGGCCGGGGCAACATCCAAAGAATAAACACGTCTTGTCTTGTTTTGGTGACACTGCATATCCCATCTTAACCCCCCCCCAGGTTTCCCGGATAGAGCTGGCTAGGCCAGGGGGACAGAACCTTCTCTCAATGGGGAGAGTTTCAAGGAACCTTCTTCAATTTTAAAATTTTATCCCTACAATCAATTATTACACTCACTACAACAAGCATGAACAGAAAAATTTTTGTAATCACTCGATTGCATGCCTGCAATCAAACACACGAGAATATAAAGTTAGCCAGAGATGAAAATTAAAAAAAGAGAGAGAGACAGAACGGATTTAATGAAACATAATACCAATCCAGAAGTCTTCAGCTAGGATGATCTCAGCAACTCCAGTCAAATTTGGGGGGGAGTCCATTGTATTGTAAATTTAAGCTGGTTACCATCTCCTTTGTTTTTGCAGCTCTGAGAGAATTGCCCATTAAAATGCATTTTTTTAAACTTAAAAAACTCGAGACCCCAAAAAAACCCCAAAAAATAAAAATAAAAATGAGGAGTTGTGTACTGTGGACCATGTCTGAGAATTCAGATGTCCCTTTTTTTATGAAGATGGATATTTTCCCTTTTGTTCAAAGGAAATACAATCAACCATCCTGGTTCTTGTAAAATAGTATCTCTCTAAAAATGCAAGCCTTGGTTGTCAGACTCCAGCTGGCTTTGCATTGTTTATGTTTTTCTCAAAGAGTAATGAGAGCCTAAATGGCCAACTCACCCAGGAGGAAAAACAGCAGACAGTGATCTCCTTTTACATGTCCTTCCGGGATTTTCCATGGCTCACTTAATTTTATAAAAAATATAAAAAATAACTAGGGTTTTAGGGCATGGCCCCCCAAATTTTAGGGGTTTACCCAAAAAAAATTTTTGAGCCAATTAAATAAAAAGAAATTAACATCAACAGTGTATTTCCATAGAACTGCAATACAAACAAAAGCAATTGAATTGTAAAATAGAAAAGAGAAAGAAAGAAAAAAAAAAAACAAAGGCTTCAATTTCACCTTTAAACTGCTATGATTAACACGACAATGGATATATGAAGTTAAGCAACAAAGATGCAACATTATCTCTGAATGCAAATCCTGCATTAAACACACTACACAGGTATAACAGCATATAAATCAACAATTGATTACAAAATCTTTTTTGATTATCTAACATAAATTTCTATTCTATGGTTACGTCTTTTTTGATGATATATTTTTAGACAAATATAAATCACAAAACTTGTCAACCCTGTCCCAGTATCAAATGAAAATCACAAACTCATCACCTCCATGTCTCCATATCTGGAGTTGTGTTTTAGATTCACAATACAACCTAACAATAAGCAAACAGTTCAGAAAAATAACCATGATCAGTTAAAAGCAATACAATAGGTTTTAGTTCAAATCCTATCACATTTAGTCTTTTATCTTGTAAAGTCACACTAAAAATACATAAAAAGGAAAGATAAGCAAAAAAAAAAACAAACAGATTCATCAGCAATAGGATGGCAGCGTGACAAATGAGATTTCCAATATAGTGTGTGAATTATTCAGTCAAAAGCTCCTAGAACAAAACAAAAAAAATTGGAACAAAAATACATATAAAATATTTTTTTGTTTTTTAAATTGAAAAAGTGAGGAAAAAACCTTTTAAGTGTCCAAAAAGTAAGAAATCTTCAAACAAAAACAAAAAACAAAGAAAAAAAATTGATGAAATGTACTACATAGACCATTAGGCTTTTTAATGCACAAAGTTCAGCATTTTTGAGTAGAAAGTATCTTCTGAAGCTTTAAAGAGAAAATCTGTTCAGGAAGGTGGCTCAAAAGTTTTCCACCCCCCCTTTGTATCAAAAGGGGAATCAGATATTTAGGATACAAAAAATGGTGCCCTTTGTTCAATGGCTAAGGTCTGGATCAGTTGGCTGCTGTCAGTCTTAACATATAAAATTAGCTGCCATAGAGTGCTGAATAGATAGGATACCCGCATTAAAAAGGAACTAAGAAAAAAGGGTTTAAAAAGTGCCTCTACACCACTCCTTTACCATCCCTGTATGTAGCCACAAAATTCACCTAACAAAAAAAATTGACCACCAGAGGGGCCATTTGCTAAATAAACAGGAAAATGTATGCTTGTAGCAAGATTTACAAACATTTCTCTCCGATTAAAGTAATGACTAGTAGCACCGCTGTCAATTACAATTATATTTTCTTTTTTATTTGCCTAGGCTTGAGCAATTGTTCATTAATTAGTCCAACATTAAAATTTGTAGAAGATTTCTTCTTAAGTTAAAAAAACTTCTTTAGGCTTTGATTTGTTAATTTGGTGGCCATATAAGTGAGCCATTTGTTTTTCATGAAAGGGCCTCATAGTTATGCAGATGTTCAAGAGATGAAGAGATCTGCAGCTTTGGGCCAGGAGGAACAATTAAATGTTTCCTGAGCTCAGACTTTTCTCTAGGAATCAAAAATAAGAAAATGCAAAATAAAAAAAAAAAAAAAACATATCATACTATGTTGTTAAAAAAACAAAACTATGAACTGTATTATGTCATGGAAGTTCCCAAACAAACTTTAATTCTTCCTCAGGAATGAGAACTGCCACATTTCACCAAATTGGTTCCAATTAACACCCTCTGAGGGAAGACTTTTTTGTGTTAATTTGCCAGTTATTAGAAAAAGAATTTTTCTCACTACTCTCTCTCAGTTTGCTCAGAGGTTTATCTAAACCTTAGAACTTTTAAAAAGGGGGGGGGCCGCTAGTTCAGAGACAAGAACCAAAGTTGCATATGTTTTACATGGAGAGAAATCACACCTCTGCTTGGATTCAAACTCTGAGGAGGAGGCAGCACTGTTTCTCAAGACAAAAAAAGCAAATAGCTACCAGGCAAAATATCGCTTTGCTTAAAACAAACCTTAAATTTCCCCACATACATATATTCCTACATACATTGCATCACATTACATTACATTACATTACATTAGAGCAGTGTTTTTGTTACCCCAAACCAATACATCTCTGCTAACCTTTTCTTCAACCGTCTTTCCCCAAACCGAATCAACCAGTTAATCCAGGCGCCTGTGGGACAACCCAGGGATCCTATATTGAGGCCAGATTTTCAGTACAATATTTTATCATTTGCTTTTTCTTAGACATGCCCTTCTTTACTAAATTAATGCAAAACATACACAAAAAAATTCCCAAAAAGGAGACACACATCCAATAACAGACAAAGCTTCTGTTTGGACTCTCAGACACACTTCCCAGCACACACACACGCACACCACAAATCTGAAACAGGGGAATTCCCAAACTGAACAGGCCCAAAGGTACCTATCAGGGGGAGTCCCCGGATGGGACTTACCAGAGGGGGAGGTGAATCACTGGCCCCATTCCGAACCTCATCCCTAATCAAATTTCAGAGCCTTGAATCAGGAAGGTAGAGCCTCCGTCCTTGCCACTGACCAGAAAGGGACCGTGATGATTCCCCTCACATCACAAGAAGGATGTTGGCGCCTGATGAGAAAAATCAATGCCCGCCGCCTGGATCAGTTGGCTTTCAGAAGGATTCCTTCCCCCCTGGTCCCGTAGGCAAAGGGACTGATGCAGGGCGTTCCTCACCTCTGCCCCCTTCTTCAAAAAATGTCCCTGTTCGGGCGCCAAATCTGTCACCTCTACGCCCTTAAGAGGGACAGCTTTTTCTGAGAAGTAGGCAAAAATGACCAGACGTTTCTTCGTTCAAGGCTAGTGACCAAATTTATTAAGTATAAGTTCTACTATGGTAGGATGCTGGAAACTCTCCTTTAAAAATGAAAGTGAGGTCCAGAATGGGAAACAAAGGCACAGCATGGACTTTTATACCCATGCATCCAGGTGGACATCAGACACACCCACTTCAGCACTATTTCACCAATCACAAGTGACCTTTCCGAATTTGGTCATGGTCCAATGAGGTAGTAACAGACATAAGGCAGCATGCAGGAGGGGCTAGGGTCTCCTGTATACGTGACAACTCCTTAATTAGTGATGGAGGTTGTCTTTCCCCCACTCACAAGATCAAAATCAGCAGAAATAGCACTTTTATTCAAGAACTCAATATAAGGCTGCACATCATACCCAGGAGCCTGTTTTTGTTTTTGGAAGCATGTGCTTCCAATCTTGCCTCTTCAAGGAACTTATTTGGGAAAGTAGTTGTTTTTCATCCACAACCTATAAAATACAGGGGGAATGATCCTGGCCAACCTAATAGATTTGATGTAAGGATTACTGCAATCCAATTACCAGTTGCTTCAAGAGTGTAAAACCAAAGAGAAGCATAACTTGATGCTGATCCATTCCAGGGGATGGAATGTCTGTTTGCGGGGGATATATTGAAGAGTGAGGTTATGTTACTGTTTGCAAGATGTTTTGGGGAACATTTGATGGAAAGGCCAGGTATAAATTTTCTATGCTAAAAAAAAAGTTTATTTATTTAATAAATTATGCATGTAAAGTCTATTGGTGCCCAAAAGCAGGGTTAAGAATCATGCAGCTTTCTCCAAATGATGTTGAGCCGCATCTCCTAGCATTCCTTAGCACTGGCTATGCTAACTTGGGCTGCTGGACACTTCAGGTCAACAGCATCTAAAATGTTGAAGAGGATGGAATGCTTTTGGTGACACTTAACCTTAGTTTAAGCACATATATGTCCTACTTTTTTTGGACACTGAAAAAGAGGTACTTGTTACCTGACACCTCAAAAGCCATGTCCTGAGAATCCTAATTATTTTATATAAAATATAAGTGAGCCATGGAAGATACCGGAAGGACCATGTAAACAGGAGATTTCTGTCTTCTCTTTTACATCCTGGAGTGATCTAGCAATTTTGGCTCAACAGGCAACTTGAAAGGAGTTTCTGCAGCCATCAAGACCATTACTCTCTGAGAGAAAGCAGGCTGGAATTTGACACCTAAGGCATACCTGCAAGTCAGGAGAGATACTGATCTGTTCTGGCAGGAACTGGCAGGATGTTTGAGGGTGTATGTTCTCTTTGAACATAAAGAAAATGATCCATCTTAATAAATCTGCTGCCATATGGTTTCACAGGACATTGGTCAACGCTATATCTAGACACAGTTTCTGATTTTTGTGGGAGTTCTGTTTGGATTTTAAAGGATGATGCAGTTGGAGTTTTAAGAGCTTAAGTGGGAAGTTCTCTTAAAACTGCAAAGACAATAGAGCTGGTAAACAGCTCATATTTGCAACACAATGAAGCTGCTAGCGAACTCCCCTCAGCAGGACTGAGATGCTTTCTCCTAGCTGAAGACTGCTGGTTTTGGTATTGTATGTCATCAAATCCTTTCTGTCTCTCTCTCTCTTCCTTAATTTTTGTCTCTTGCTAACTTTATAGTATGTTCGATTGTAGGTGTGAAGTTGAGTGATTTTTAAGAACTTTTAACTTTTCATGCTTGTTGTAGTGAGTGTAGTTTGTAGGGATTTTTACATTTATGTTAATAAAATACTTAGATTTGAACAACTGGTGTGATTTTGACTGGACCGAACCTGGTATACATTTGGGTTTAACGATCCTTAATTAATTAATTACCCTTTCCTCTTTGCATGTCTAAAGCAGTGCTGAGCTAATTTTTCCCCACAAGAGACAATTTTGACAGCTTTTGGGAATCTTTTTAAAAGGAAGCCCTTGTATCACAAACAGACTGGTGGAGTCCTAAGCAAAAAAGGGTAACAACTCAATACCTCCTTGTACAACTTCCACCTGGTCCGTCTGCAGGCGGTTTTGACACACCTGGAACATGCTGCCCTAGTCATATGGTGGCCTGAGACAGAGGGCTAGAGGCACCCAGGCACACCCAGGTGCAGTTTTGCAACTGGAGAAGGAAGCTGACATCACCCAACTGGATCTCCAATCACTCACAGAAGATCTGGAAGGGTAATATTAGCTCTCTTCTCCCAGCTCCCCGAATTGCAGCTGGATGCTGCCTAGGCATCTCAGACTCGCTCTTCTCCGCAGCCAGGCAGCATGCTCCCAGGGTGCCTTCTGCTGTCCTTTCTCCTGGGTCACTAAATATCAATTGCAGCACACTTTAGGGGCAGAAGGGAAGTAGAATTGCGGGGATGGGATGTTACATTCCAGCTGCAAGATACAGGACTCTACTCACGTTCTAAAACATATAAATGACAGTTTTGTTTTGTTTTTTTCCCCTCTAGGTTGTCTCAAAAAGGACTTAACTCCCTGTCTGGATTTAGGGCTATAATTTCCATCCCTTGTGTCTTCAAAAATGCGCATTATATCATCTCCTGCATCAACTTCTTGCTGCTTGTGATAATCGGAGCGTCTCCTTACTGGCTTGTACATCCTTTAGGGGAACGTGATTTTGTAATGGGATTTTGGACTTACTGTTTCCAACATAAATGTGATGTCATTTATAAGACTTCAAGTAAGAGGCATGACTTGGGAGTGTGTATGTCTTTCAAGAAGTTGAAAAGTTACTTTTAAAAAAAGGTTGCAGCAGCAATCTCCAAAGCCCAGAAAGCAGTCAATAACTATTAAAAGTATCATCTGCACAAGTATTCTTTGTTTTTCAGTTTCTCAAAAGCAACTAAAATTTGTTTTAGTTACTTCTAAAAGAATCTAAATATTTTTCATTCCGCGCAACACAGGTCGCCACGTGAACCATATGATATTCTGCTATTTAGTGAGACTTCAGAATTGAAGACTTGATATTTAAAAAGTAAATGGCAGGTTCATTACCTGTGAAAAACAGGGTGAAGTTATCTCTTATTAAACTACTAAGCAATTTGAAACCTGATTTCATTCCCTCGGGAAAAGGAGTGAACTAGTAATTGAAACTAGTTATGTAATTCATTGGTGACTTTCAGCTTCTGATATATTTTTTAAGCCAAAAAGATTATTTCCAAGGTTATTTTTTGAAAACCTAAAAATGGCACACAGAATGAATGGATAAAGCACCTTGTAGAAATTATGCAATTGTTAAATTTGGGACCCCACAAAATGTCTTTCAAACCAAATGAACTGGCACCCTCTTCAGTAAAAGGCACATAAATATTGGGTGCATGTCAAACATACTATCTGTAATCTGCAGGTAGCGGAAGGCTCATACAATCCTATAAAGACAGGCAATATTGCCTGGAAAATGACAGATCTACAGAGAGCCTGTACATATATGCCCAAGACCAGATAGGGGTTATTGGGAAAGGCTAGAGGGAAGTATTAGCCCCCACAAGAGATGTTGGAGGGCACCCCAAATCAATTTTTTGCCCCTAAATGCCGCCAAACACCTTCTAGGTAATGTAACTACATTTTTGTAGTGCCTTTTTTTTTTCTTTTCTTTTTTTAGGTCTTTGGATCATTTTAAGGCCAGGAGAGCCCTTTTAAACAATAGGAAATGAGCAGAGTTCATTTTCTGTTTTTTGTTTTTTCAAAAAGAGCTCTTCAGGGCCTAAATTGTCCCCTCATGGCAAAAATGCCCACCAGAGGCCATTTGGACACAATAAATGATTTCTTAAATGCATTTTTGAAATCTTGGAGCCTGGGGGGCCATAAAAAAACAGCCTTGAGGTTTGCATGCTGCCCATAGGGTACACTTAGCCCTCCTTTGCTGAAGACCTTGGACAGGGACTGAAGACAAATGAAGCATTTGTTGAAATGTGCATTTTAGCCTTCCAGAATCTCAGTGCATTTTATATTGGGACGGAAAAATTCCATACCCTCCAAGTGTTGCTCAGCCAGCATGGTCAGACGTGATAGAAACTGTAATCCAATATCACCTAGGGAGTTTCATGATCTCTGTCCTTGTCCTTATAGCTTTTTGCCAAACTGTCAAGGTTTAGTTTTACAAGAACAGTATGAGGCAGGCAAGGCTGAAAGAGAGATAGGAAGGAGGGAGGGAGACTGAGAGAGAGAGAGAGAGACAGAGACAGAAAAGAAAGAGACCGACCCTTGGTCACCCAATGAGCCTCTTGGTTGAGAGCAGATATGGCTGGTGCCTCCATTGCATGTGGCATTGAATCTGTCCTGAGGTTTCAGAGAGCCATTCTAGGTTTAAGGAGAGCTATCAAAGGTCCTGAACCTATTTGGGGAATAGGATTCAGCACCTTGGATAGGTCCCACAAGCATGGATTCACTGCCGCCTTAGACTGTGTGGACTTGAATACGGATCATTGTCTTAAATTCTAGCTACGACAGCACTCTGGCTCTCAAGAGCATGATTCAGTCTAAAGCAACTTCTTATGTAATTCTTCTTCTTAAATGTCCTCTAGAGTATCTGAGCGCTGGCCGGTTCCTTATGATAGCAGCTATTTTCAGTTCCTTAACTTCACTGATCTCATCCCGGGCTCTTCTCATTCGCTGTGTGCAGAGAAATATACCTGAAGGTCTGATTTCTTCCCTGGCTAACTTCACCACAGGTATTATAGTCATTTGTAGTTGTTGTATGCCTTAAAGTGTATTAGTTACATATCTACAAATAGAAGTACCTGTGGTCTTGGTGTGGAGAGGGCTCTACACATCACTGGTAGACTAATAATAGTACCTGGCTTCCTGTTCAGTAGTTAAGGGGATTGTAAACAGGCCTTACAATCTCATAACTTTTAGGGTTCAAATTTAGGAACATTAATGACCAAATGTGACCCTCAAACCCATTTTTTCAACCAGGCAGCACCCCACCCAAAGGGTTTCTATGGTACTGTAGCTTGGGCTACTGGGAGATGATGCTTGCAACACTTTTCTGGTAATGGGACACATTGAAAGAAAGAGCTGAGTCAGGACCCTGAGAGTTCTTTCCAGCTGCATATTCTCAACATGATCTACAACCAGAAAAGTGCTGTGGATGTCATTTCCCAAAACTCTAATCTCCAGCAGCTTAGAAACCCTTGAGCTGGAGTGTGATGTGGCCAAAAGTGTAGGGTCTTAGGTGGCTCACCTAGTCAGATAGAGCTATGATGACAGAGTTCCATGGTCACAGTTATGCCTGATGATGGAAGATCTCAGCTAGGATATTTTGGGGGTTAACAAAAAAATAAAATAAAAAAAAAAGTAAAACAATGAAAAATCATATGAAAAAAAAAAGGATGGAGTAACCCTTAGGACAAGAGTGGGCATATTGAGTCATTGGAGCCAAATATGGCCCCTCAAGGCTGTTTTTGTGGCCCCCAACTTGTTCAGATGCCTTGGATTATCCTTCCCCCCCACTCATACAGAAACATGATGTTCAAATTTTGTGCAGAAGAAGTCCCAAATGGCAAATAGTCTTCAAAAGTAGCTCATCTTTTGAAGACTTTCTCACAGCAGGAAGAAAGCTACTAAAATTTCTCAGAGCTTCCTTTCAGAAGCACATTGGTGAACATTTATATCTCTAATCCAGAGGTGAACCACTAGTTGTAAGAACCAGTAAGAAAAGATAAAGAGTCATTTGGGGGAGATAGTGAAGCAGTAGAACGGAAGTTGTGTTAGCAAGATCATGTTGAGAAGCAAGGACTGGAAGAAAGATGAACTGACAACCCTAACACTTTCTTCCTTACCTGCAGGAACCTGTATATTGGGCTGTCTTTTGATTGTGACCAAGAAGCTTAGATATATCATTGAAGAGGAGAAAACTGTCCACCTATTGCTGTATTCGGATTTCACCCTGGGTTGTGTCGCCTGTTCTGTGTGCTACTTCTTGGGTAAATAATACAAACAGTGTAAGCCCTGGGAGAAGAGAAGGAGAAAATAAAAGTTGACACAGTGGGCCAACTATTTGAAGGAGAGTTGTAATCAATATCAGGTTAAAGGCACACTTGACTAGCTAAGTGGAGCCAATACAGAACAGGTCGCTGGAATGAAATTTAGCAAGGTCAGTGTGTGGTTGATAGAAGATCAAACCACACACATACATATGTACACACATATATATGTGGTTCTCAAGCATGTATTGAAGCTTTAAGACATAGCACCCATGCATCCCAATAAATATGAAGGAAAGAATGAATTGTCCCAGTCACAAACTAGCAAACAAATAAGGTCAAGAAAATCAATGCAGCAACGTGAGAACATTTCATTAAAACACACCTTTGTTAAAAGGGCCAACAAGAAATTATTGTCCAAGAGCAGTCATTTGGATCAAAGTCGGGAAGAATTTGGCAAACTGCTTCACAGTGGGAGAGGAATCTTCTGTTAAACAAGGTTGGAAAATAAGAAGGCTTCCCAATGTGGCTGGATTGCATTTCCCATGGTCATGATGGCTAATGGATTCTGGGAGTTTTAACCTCTAAATTAACTTGCCCATGCTTTGGCCATGGTATATATCTGATCTTTCTGAAATAGCCCAGGATTTCTCTCTCTTTCACTAGTTCTGAACTGCCATATGAATCCTGTTTGGTAAACAGTACAACTCTTATAGGACTGGTGTTAAGGTAATGTAACGGGTGGGTTAACGTAATGATGTCTGTAAAATGTCTACCTGACAATACTCTGCCTGCTGCAACTGCACTTGCTGCAGCTAGGGATGTAACTACAGAGGAGGTGGGCAGAAATGAGGGTGCTGCTCCCCAAATAAGAACGTACCCCCGCCTCCATGAAATTATCCTTCATTCCCCCAATTTCTGACATTGCAAGAACTTAAAATTTTGGTTGAGCATTCATGAATAAACACAGTTTAGGCATCCAAAGAGCAGGGGCAGACAAAAATAACCAAGGGAATATGGACACAAGAAATAGAAGAATTTTAGCTGTAAATGGAGCCCACTCTGTACAATGCTAGAAATTTGGAGATTGAAGGAGAATTTTATTTGGGGTCAGGCAGAATTCTTACTTGGAAGTGCAAAGTTCTCATCCCCCCTCCTTTGTAGCTACACCTCAGCCCCCTTTAAGAATTCTCACCCACAAATGAAAGGTACACCACAACCTCGCGCTGTGCTGTGTGTATTGATATAATGATGAGCAGAATGGGAGGGACCTGAGTTGTATAGGACAAGCTAGCAGCTTGTATAATTCAAGTTCTTTAAAAAAATTATTGAGATACCTTTAGCTAGCTGTGAGAGACAGAGCAAAATGTTATTTTAAATAGCTGTGACTGGAAAAATAACTAATATTCTGAGTGCTAGAACTACAGCAATAATGAATTACTTTTTTAAAAGCAAGTTACCCAGTTCTGTACTCAATTAATGAAGGACTCTACTTTTTCTCTATTTCTTTTTCAGGTATTTTGAGCCTCTTTTGGTACAGGTACCAGATCTTTCTAGAGAATAAGTTAGGCATTCAAGTAGCACCAGGGCAGCTAGAGATATCATCATCACTCCCAACAATAGTTTCTCTGTAGTACATGGACCATATTGCCAGTCACAGGCATTCTCTTCTGTGAACCAAGCAAGGGGTCCTGGAACCTGATCGGACAATGGACATTCTGAGCGGTGATGTCAGCTAACCTGAAGCCCCTTGTGACGTTGGGTAGGCCTCCGGCATTGCTCCATGAGGTACATGCACTTCCATCCTTGCAACCCGTCCCTTTCGAAAAGTCATCTTCTGCAAGCAACCTGTTGGAACTATTGTGTGATCCCAGCAACTGGAATATTGGACAACTTAATACTTCCCTCTTGTAATACTGGACTGCTCATCGTTTCTGTAAGGGAAAGAAAGCAAAATCCCATTTCTTTTCCAACACAATCACCACATCCCCATCTTACTTATGGAGAGCATCACTAAAATTGCTGCTCTTTTCAAATGAATCTTCCTCAGTTTGATGGCTTTCATCTTGAGACACAGCCACGGGTTTTTTTGATAATTGGAAAAACATGTCTGTTTTTCCAATTTGAATTTCAAGTCTTCGTTGAGCTGCTTTTGCTCCAATGAACTTTTCTTTATCACCCGCAAACTATGACAGCTGCAACTAGTTTCCATCTGTCAGCCTGTAAGGCACTGTCTAACATCTAATGGTGTTATTTCCTTAGCATAAACAAAGTTACTGGGACACCAAGTTCTGGACTATGCAAAGGAAAGAAATCCAAAGCAGTTTCCTATTCTACAACTTCCTGAAGAAACAGAAGCATGGATAGGAACTGCAAGAAAAAGTATGCTGTGTTTATACAACTTGAAAAAATAGAACTCAGCACCCTGGATTCACCCACTAATATTATGTTGTTTACAACAGTGTGGCAATCGTTGATAAGTTCATCATCTCTGTAAATCCCCATATATTTCATCTTACAGTAAACCGGAATAACTCTATACTCCACAATTTAGCTTCTGATACTTTAATGAGTTTTTAGACAGGTTTTCTGTTTCTTTGTTTCTGTTTATAGTGAAGGGAAGCTACCAAAATTGTTTTCATGGCCAAAACTGATCCTCCAAACCTATTTTCAGTTGCAAACTGTTTTTTTCTGATTACATTTCCTATATATGTATGACAGCGGACTAAGGGGCTTTAGGAATGAACAGGAGGAGCCACAAGGGCCTCTCAAGGGCTCATACAGACCCTATAGATCACAAACTTAGCGTTGTTGCTTTACTCATTTGCTGTGGTGCCTGCTGGGCCATTTCTGCACTAGACTGTTATAGTGCTATTTTCCTCTTTCAACATCCTATGGAATACTATGGTTTGCAGTTTAGGGAGGGGCATCTAGAATTCTCAGCCAGAGAGCTCTTTGGCCACAGTAAACTACAAACCCCAGAATTCCATAGGATGTTGAAAGGGGAATAATAGCACTATAACAATCTAGTGCAGAAATGGCCAAAATCAATGCAAGTTTGATTTCTCCTGGGAGGGCATTCTTGAGACTGGAACATATTATTGAAAAGTCACCGTCTTGTGTCCCCTAGGATGAGATAGGACCTGTGTGGCTGTCCAGATGTTGTTGATCTGGAGCTCCCAGAATTCTTCACTGTTGGTTTTGAAAAAAATAATTCTGCAAGCGATAGGACTTTCTCACAGGCTGTGTAAATGCAGACCTTGGTGCAACCAACCATTCTGCAAGCGTACCGAACCATCTTTCTTCATTTTGACTTGATGGGTGATTAACAGAGATGTAATTCTTTGCTAATTTTCTTCTCAAGGGTGGCAGAAAATAATGTTAGCACTTATTTTCTTGCTGTGAGAAAGTCTCTAAGAACCGCTCAGTTTTTGAAGACTATTTGGAGTTCAGGACCTTTTCTGCACACAATTTCATGAGATGTTATTGTGCAGAAAACGGCATTTCAAAGCAGGAAGTATTTTCCTGCATAGTCGCATAATATGCTCTTCAGTACAGGATTCTTCTCATAAGAGTTTCTCATCAATGGAGAAACACATATTTTCATCATTTCCCAAATATTTTTTTCTTAATGCTTTTTCTATCTCTGACAAAGACCTATTTGTTCATTGCACAATAGGCGAGCTCAAGGTCTTGGTGCCCAGTGAATAGCTGGCAATGGAAGTGTGGAGTCCTGGGTAACGATGGTCATATGTATTTATCCTATGTTACAAATATCTATTATCTTGGCCACAGCCTAGACTGTACAGTCAGTGATATAAGTGCCCTTTCAAGAAAGGAATACCCCAACCAAGGAATGGCTTTTCTCTCACCGCCACTCTAAGAACAGGTAGAAAAGTTCTACGGCAGTTGGAAGCCAAGATTCTTGGAAACTAAGTGGCAATTGTGGTGCTCCAGTTTAGATTGCAATGGAGAGGTCTTCTTCTGTCCTTAGCTCTCAGCAAAATTTGGTCTTGACTCCAACAGACAAATCCAGGACTCTGACAAGAATGACAACATCATTAGTAAGGATGAATATAGCATTCTTGACCTGACTTATCCAGTGGGTTTCGGGGTACTCAAACATGTCACAACCAGAATAAATATTGGTGAGAAATCTCTTGGTGTCATACAGATGTACATACATACAGCTGTATTTTTCTGGCTGTTGGACAACAGATTGATTCAATTCATGATTGTATAGGTGGAGTTCCATGAGGTGGTGGAGCTCCATCTTATGTATCTTTGGATAACTCATTCATCAGTGCCTTCAGCGTACTTCTTCATTCACTGGGATTGCAGAAATAGCCATTGTTTTTTGCTGTGGTGCAATGGGACAATAAATAGGTGCATTGATTAATACACAACTGATTACACAATGCCAATATTCAGTATTTAGTACAACCAACATGTGGTTATGTAAGCATAGACATATTCTGGGTGACCATGATGGAGGATCTTGCCCAATATTGAAAATCTTTTGAAGCTTTAAAGATTTTTTTTTTAAAAAATGAAGGATCAAGAAAGTTTTTGGAGAAAGAAAACCAGTCACTAAGTGGAAATGGTGGGTTCTTTAAATGAAATAGAGAGCAGAAAAGACTTTAGGTACATTTTAAGAAGTAAGACCTATAACGAAATATGAGGAAGGGATGGATTCTTTGTGGATAGCTCCATCTCAGCAAAGGTTTAGGTAGATATTTGGTCTGCTCTAGAAGTGCTTTTCTTACAGCAGTAATCATCTATCATCCAATATACCTAGTCCAAGAGTCAGGTTGCATTGGCTGCCTCCATTTTGTCACCCACCAAAATTGCAGTCACTGGGTCCTTATGTCCATTTCTACATTCTGGAAACCCTGTAAGATGTTCTGTTCTATGGTCTCATGGGTCTGTGTGCTGCAGGAAAATGCTATGGTGCCATCCTGCATTACAGAGAGTTGCTGAAATTACCACCAGATTTCACTGGCTAGTGAGGTACTGGCAAATGTAGTACTGGTTTGGCTTCCAATGCATTCTAAGAGGCCCAGTGAGGTCCCTTAGCTCTCAGAGGATACAGGGCTCAAGATCTGTTGTTGCTGATGTTGTTAATTGCCATCAAGTATGTATGAGGACCCTTCCTGTCATCAACAGCCCTGCTCAGGTCTGCAGACTTCAGAGCCAAGGCTTCCTTGATTGAGTCTACTAAACTGTAATGTGGTCTTCCTCTTTTCTTACTGCCCTCTACCTTACCAAGTATCCATCTCTTTTCAGATCCTTGCTAAAATCACCACTATGAATGTCTACAGGCATGCATATGATGTGTTGGCTTTCACTAATCTTGTGTTGCTCATACTTGCAATTGTACTTCCATTTTGGATAGTTTACCATTTTGAAGAAGGTGATCTCCATATGGGACTGTGGGCTGTTTGCTTTCGGACTATTAGAATCTGTTCCTATACGTCTGTCAATACAGGTAGGAGGCTCAATGGTTCTACATTATTTTTTTTTAAGATCCTTGAGCTTAGTGGATTATGATTTTTATTACTGCCACCAACATTTCACAGGTTAAAACCAGCACACATGTGGCCAAGCAATGTCAGAGCGGAGTTTAGATGGCAGAAGGTATTAAGGAAAAAGAACAAACAAGCTAAGAGAAGTTGCAGCAGTTTGCTTTTGCCTGAGCTATCGAAAAGGAAAGATTTGTCATTTTCCCCTCCTTCCCTCCCTGCTAAGTTAATGGACTGCAAACTAATTTTGCACTTTGAATTCTTTTTTCACCAGCTGAAGGGAGCTGAGGGTGAAAGGAAAACATGGGAAGGATGAGAGAGAAACCAAGCTGAAACCAGCTGAAAAGAATGGGATAATAGAGGATTAATTGGGATTGTCCTTACAAAATTCAAACAGTTGAGTGATGCTGCCATGGGCGCTGTGTATTTCCATACCAGTCCAAGTTGAAATAAAAAAAAACTTGAATAAAATGGTGCAAATATAATATATTTGCTTGTTTTAATTTGTATGCTTTTTTTGCACTCATTTAGTAAATTGCATAAATCACTCTGCTTTTGCTAATCATCAGAAGCGTGTAGGACACACTGAAGCATCACATCGGCCACTCTAACGACTATCCATCTGATATATGCAGTTAGTGTGAAAGGTCTTGAAGGCTTGCAGATGTCCCTGTTCAGATGCTTTCTTAAATGTAGCTCAGTCACAAAATTTGTGCTTTGAATGCAAAAGCTTTCAGGTAGAGCTGGGAAAGTGTCCTCTTTGAAAACCTAGAAAACAGCTGTCAGTGAATGGGTGAGTTTGCATTAACAGGCTAACAGCAAACCATAATTTGTTATGTGCACAAGTGAGAAAGTGTGCACACGGAATGCCATGCTGGAACATTCTTCCTTGCACACTGCTCCTCTCATACAAACAAGAAGGTTCAATAAACCAAAATTTAGTTTCTTTTTAGCAATTTCCTGGTTAGTTGTTATGTGCATGCTAAGAACTGTTTTTTTCTGCTTCATTGGTAAACAACTTCAAACTCTGCCATTGTTTCTTTATCTCTGCTTTCCAGCAAGTCTGAGAGCTGTCCAGTGTCTTATGTTACTAGCCTTTGCCTGTTGTTATCTTGCCTTGATCTCCTCTTATGGTCTTCTAACACGTTGTTCAAAAAAGAACGTACCTGAAAGTCTGATTTCTTCAGTGGCGTATTACCATGCAGGTACTGACTAGAATCCAACCAGTGGATTTTGTTTGTCCAACTGATTGGCTGCATCTATTTTCATACCTTTCATGGGCTTGCTTAAGGACGATCTTGAGATCTTCTTACACAAAGGTTGCCCTGGATTGTCTAATAGTCTGTAGCTCCCTCAGAATGATATATAGGTAGAGCTCCGCCCTCCCTCATTGATATGGCTACCTCTGAGCTCTCAACAAACCTATGGAGTTAGGCTAGTGGAGAATTATGCTATGCCAGCTAGAAAAATAGTCTTGGCCATTGTGTGCAATTCACATTTAGGAATAGTTATATTGCCCTTAGATTGAAAATAAAAATCAACCTCTTATACTGTGAGAAAGTTGTTTCACAGAATTTTTGGGGGGCCTGGCCAATGTATGGTTTTCTAGAGGTCATTGGATTAAATCTCCATTAGCACGAGTCATCATAGCCAGTTCTAAGGGATGGTGGGACTTGGGACCTGTCAAGATCCAGGGCGTGAGTGGCAAGGATATTAGATGCAGGCATGGGGTCTGGGTCTGGGAACAGGCTCTGGGTCAGGAGGCCAGGAGTCAGAGCTTAACGAGAGTCCAAGGCAGCAGAGGTCTCCCTGGTGTCAAGAGTCCAAAGGGGGCAGAGACAAAAGGCAGCTCTAGGGAAGAGGCCAGAGTCCACAGTAACCATCAGCAAAGTCAGGACCACCAAGGCATCCAAAAAGGCTACAGGCAGCACAGAAGACCATGATGCTGTGACAAAGTCTGCCAAGTAAACCCAGCCCTTATATAGCTGGCTCCTGGCTGCTCCAGCTGCCCTATGTCTGAGCAGCCAGCTGGATCTGAGGTACTAGGCAGGATTCTGCAAAGAACACGGTCAAGGCTAGGATCCTTGCAGGCGGAATCCTCAAGGACTTAATCATGGACCTGAACTCTTACAGGACCTGTGGTCCAACAACATCTGGAAGATCTTTTTTCATCCCACAATTTATATTAAGCAATTCATATTAAACAAAACAAAAATAGAGGAGATAAGAAGGTGAAGAGAAAGCTTTTGCCGTATTGTACCTGGAGTAGCCCTCCGGAAACAAAGGGGAAGAGGACAATCAAGATGACAGGCCCCAGTTGGATCAGGAGAGGGCTGGCAGTCTTGCCATGGCACCAGCAGGGACAGAGTCCGTCCCAGGCAGGAGTTGTAAATCAAGATACGGAGGCAGAAATACTTTGCACTGTAGAGTGTTGGAAACTAAAACACAGGGAACAAAAGGTCAGGAAATGCCCTACTTCTCTTTAAATGGAAGACACTAATCTAATGAGGCAAGCTGGGCTAATTAATTTCTGGCTGTAAATTACTTCAGACCACTCCATTACTTCAGCTACTCCATTGTTGCAAGATAACAGCTCACAGATTTTTGTGCCACATTGCCTGATCTCTCTGACTTTGTGGATCTCTGACCTTTGGTATGTACCTTCAGACTAATCTTTCTGGCAACTCCCTTCTTAGCTTTGAGATCTGTTCAGGATGGATTTTTCCCTTTGAACCTTGGACTGCCTGAACCATTTTCTGCTTATAACCCTGTGTAACCCAACAGCCCAAGCACAGGTTTGAATTCCCCTCCTTGACTGTAGCTGGCTACTTCTCAGACTTAAACAGACTGGTACAGACTGGTACAACCATTTTGTAAACACAGATGGAACTCGGTCTTCAAAAGGATTGTACTCTAAGACAGCAATTTGTAGAACTCTTTCTAGATCACTAAAATCATGTAAATATTTCAGGATATCCCAGAACATACCAGGATAGAGACAAAATGACTATTCTTTTGTAAAGATGAGAGTCCATAATCATTCTAATAAAGTCCCAGCTCTCATCAGAACTCACAGATCTTGCATTCATCAGGAAAGAACTTGGAAGTATCTGCTGAACAATTACCAGATCTAGAAAAAGTTTATTTTTGCACTACAAGTGGCTAGGTGATTATAGGAGTGGTAGTCAAAAAGTACTTTTTTCAGTAGCTTGTTAGGGGTAAAACCATGGAAACTTCCCTCTACTGGTGTCATATGTGATCTCATTTTCCTTGACAACGCATATGGATAGCATGAGCACAGAATATTTTTTTTAATGCAGTTTGCATGTGTGTCCACTGTAAATGTTCTCTCTCTTGCTTTTAGGATTTTCCATTTTGTGTTCTCTGACAATTACTTACCTTCATCTTAGAGATATCATGTTGGAGAAAGAAGTTCTACATTTGTCCCCAGGCTGGGTTTTCTTCATGAGCATGTTCACTTGTTCTCTGTGCTTAGTGTTGGGTAAGTCAGGTACATGGGTTGGCACTAATCCTGGGAATCTTGGTCAGCAATATAGCAGTGCTACTTGCAGGTGAAGGTAGATAGCTTACTCAGGTAAGGGGTGGTGGTGCCAGAATGAGATTTCTCAAAGTCCTTGACTCATAGCTCCTGTCATTGGCCATAATTTATCTATTGATTTTAAGCATTTCTGTCTTGCATTTTATCAACTGTTTTGAAGTTATCCACAACCAAAACTAAACAGCAAGCAAAACCACAAGAAATAGACTCAAAACAGCCAGTAATCCATGTAGACTAAGAGGAAAAAGGCAGACCAAATAAAAGGCATGTTACTTTAACCTGAGCTTGAAAAAGCTACTTTTGGGGATTCTGGGTGGAAAATTTTCATAGTCAGAGTTCAAAAACTGTAAAGTGATTGGCCAAGACAAATAGCCAAGCATGACTCAGGAGACCACAAAAATGTACATAATTATTCTTCAAATCCAGTATATTGTATAGTATCCTATTCCTTCTTAATGGATAGGGAGCATGAAGTTGTTCCCACTAGGTGATCAAAGTGGACATTAATACATGACAAGCGATAATATATGATTGATTCCACTTCAAAATCAGATGACCTTTTAAATAAATAAATAAGGCCAACTTTGCAACTGGTCCCTGTGGATCCCCCTTTGCATCTCTTGTTACAAAGCCACCCAAGCATAGGAAGTTACTATTTTTTTGCAAGCATTGTGTGATGCAATGCAACACAAAACTGCCAAAAGTAACTCATAGCCCGTAAAAATGCAGTTCTCTCCACTCTTTTAAAATAGTATCTTGATACATTACTTGTTACTTTACACTGCACTACATTACGCTCCTTATTGATTTTTAGTTTTTTTAAACAAACTTTACATGGTAACTTATGATATTACTTATTATACCTCCTATTACTTTTTGCATTGTATTTTTGTCTTTTTGTTTTTTTAAATTGCCTTAGGATGGATCAGGTAAAGGCATAAACCATGGAAATTCTGCTCAAAATATCTACAAATGCCTTAAAAAGGAACTGAAGATCTTGAAAATCTTACTTATTAAACCCAAAATGTTACATTCCCACTTTTTACTTTGTGAAATTTCATTTAGTTATGCCCTTGTTATCCCAGAAAGTAACACACTGTTTGTAACTACGGCCCTTTCTGCACCAGGCTATTAAAACGGTTCAGAGCGACCTCCGACGGAGGTCTTCTGCACCGTGGAGTGAACTGGGCGGACTACTTTTTGTAGTTCCGCACTTCAGTCTGGTTCGGAGTGACCGGAACTGGTCACTCAGCGTGCTTTTTAAAAACCTCTTTAAAGAGGTTTTTAAAAAGCACGGAGTGAGCGACTCTATGTCACTCCGTCACCGCGCTCCAGTGCAGATTCCAGGCGCTCACTAGTGCATGCCTGCAGATCTGCCGGGGGCGGGCTTTAGGCTGGCCAGCTTCTCCGGTTGGTAGAGAGCCTCCACCAACCGGAAGGCGCCATTTTGGATGCCGGAGCAGTGCGGAGCGACGAGCTCGCACTGCTCCTCATCCCGACGGACTTGCCCGGATGCTGAAGAAATCCGGTGAGTCCTGTTTTTGTGCAGTTCTTTTCCCACGTGCGGAAATGGCCTACGTTAGTTCTAGACTCTGTAGAGCTAACAGGTCCCGTGCCTTTGGGACAATGAATCCACTCCAGAATCTATCCAAGGTCCTGAAATTATTGGGGTGGATCAGATTCAGCACCTTGGATAGCTCTGTTCAGGATGAAATGCGTAACAGATATACCTTACTCCGACAGGCAAAAGATACTATTACTGGTAGCTATAAAACAAATCCTCTAATGCAAGCTTACAGGGATATTCAGACATTATTATTTATCTCTAATTTCTTTTCCAGGTACACTCCGGCTATTATGGCAAAAACACTTGGTTAAAGGAAAGGCAAAACGAAGAACCCAAACAACACTGGCAGGGAGAACTGCTTCTCTTGATATTCATCAGCTGTATCCATAAACACTCTGAGTCCAAGATCAAGGTTCTGGGGTCTGATTGGACAAAAGCAGACAGCCAAAGTGGTGCTGTCATTTTTTTCAAGAGCCATTTAAGGGCCTCTGTGAGATATTCACTTCCATCTCCAAGACATTTGGAAGCCCATCTACCAGTTCTGATTTATTGGAATGATTTAAATTTCCCCACTCATTGTTACATCTGCCTTCTCTTTAGAATGTTAAATTCTCCATTGCTCTTTCCTCCCTCATCCCTCAAAAAACATACTCTCCTGTTTCCTGGATCCTTATGAGAGCTTCACCATAATTTTCACAGAACTTCATTATAAATATATGTCTTGACAAATAGATTCTTCTCCATGGAACTCTACTGATGGGTGGTAGGGGGAGACATATATTGAATATCTTTCTCAGAAATTCAGAAAATATGTGTGGCCAATTCTGGCCTTCCACATTTGTCACACCGTAACTCCCAGAATCCCACAGCATCAGCTGTGCTAATTAGGGATGATGGGATGTGTGGTTCATCTGGAGGGCCACAGTTGCTCAGTAAGGATGTAATGTTTTACTGTGTTTCTTTTCAAGGAAACCAGTGAGTCATTTTATAATTTTCTTCCTGCTGGGAGAAAGTTGTTGAAAGTTTTTGAAGCCTATTCACAATTTTGGACTTATTCTGTGCAAAATTCACACCTGTTTTGCACCTCCCAGCATTTTCTGTACAAAAAAAGAATATTCCTCTCTCTATATACTTTTTGTATTTCTTAAATTCATTGTATCAGTCCTTTATAATTACATTTTGTAAAATGAAAAGTCACTCACCTTGCCCCTTTCTCCTTCTTAATCCCTCTCTTGTCTGGGTACTTGGACCTCAAGGCAACCATTACAGAGACCATTGGATATGTTATTTTGGTGGGTTCTATATAGTAAGCATAACCAAGCCCTCCATGAAACTTAATATGAGCAGACAGAAACAGTGGCAAAAACAAAGTGGGAGTTTGTTAAGACAGAAGAAAATATACACTAACCCATAAACTACCAAATTGTTTACATCTCCCTGAAACCATAATCAGTCCTTTCGTCTGACTCTCAACCATCTGCTCCTACCTCTCTGAAATCTATTCCCTATCTCTGGCCTTTTTCACATGAGGCATGAGAAGTGGTTTGCACTGTGCCATCATGAATTTAAATAACACAGTTTTCCTTTGTTGTTTTCTGCACACACACACACCCCGATTTCAAGCATTTTCCTGCGGTGGAGCATGAGTTTGTGCATCCACACTACCTTGTTGCTGGCCACTCCCCTGACTTCCCGCACCCTACCCCACTGGCCCTGATCAAATTTTTTTGTTTTGTTTCGGGAGATGCCGTTTCTGCATACCTATGTAGAGCTGAACTTCCAGCCCACAGCTCACCCTCCACTGCCCACCAATGCACATTGGTGAGGATGTATGTTTCTGCATCACTGCAAAAAACTGAATTTAATTCCATGTTGGAATGTGAATCAGATTTCTTCCGGTTTTCAAATACTGCGCTTTCCCACCATACGGTGGTGCATTAACAGTGGATTCCATACAGAATGGTGGAAAATAACACAAGGCTACTTCGCTCCCATGTGCAGAACAATACAACACTACAAAGCAGTAATCTGCGGTAATGACCCCGTGCGGAAAGGGCCTCTGTGTCAGCTTTTCCCTATCTGCTGTCTGATGGAGACAAGCCTCAGTTTTTTGTAACCTTTCTTCCCTGCAGGCCCTCCTTCATAGCTTTGCCTGAGATGTGACTGGCTGCCTTCAGCCAAGCTTGCCCAGTTCCTCTCTTCACACTACACCCTGAATATGTTTTTTGCCTTAAAATGCCATTTTTTTAAACCCTTGCACAATAATACCTCTGGAGCATTTTGGGAGTTTTGAATACTGGGAGAAAACTGCACAAAATCTCTCACTGCTCTCTTATTTTTCTCAGTGAACTTTCCTGGCTTTGGGGAAACCCATTTTCCAGCCTGGAAACCAATGATTTAAAATATTTTTTCCACCTCTAAAGGAATGAGACCCAGACTGCAATCCTATATGGCCTCTGGCCACTTCCCCAGCCAAACATGCAGGGATCATTGCAGCAATGAGACCCCCAGAGAATCCTGGCAGATCTCAGTGGTTTTTTTTTTTGTGTCTAGCATTTTGTGTCTAGCTATGGGGAGAGCCAGTGTGATGTAGTGGTCTGAATGTTGGACTACGACACAACCCTGGAGACTAGGCTTTAAGTCCCATCTCAGTCATGGAAACCCACTGGGACCTCTGCATACATACAGGAAACTTAAGCCTGTGGAAGTCCCCAAAAGGAATGCATGTCAATGATGCTATTCTGGTTAGCATTTAATCCATTCTTGGTTTCTTTTACTCTTTAAGTTTTATTGCTGGATCTGAATATTCCAACATTCTTACATTTTGATACTGAACCAAACAGGTTATTTGTTTTCAGGATGATTTTACTGACTGTTTTACTCTCTCTCACTGTGCATGTGTGCAGACATAAAGACATTTGCCATTCAGGCATGATGTAAATTCAATGAATAATAAATACTTGCAAACTAATCAACTGCACTGAAAACAACTGCACCCAAAACAAATTTCCTTTGTGAGCAGGATAAAAGAGAATTCTGTAATATAGCTGCCTAACCTCAAGGTATGTGAGGCTCTTTTCTGGGAAAAACAGTACAACACATAAAACAAAAATATCTGTCAACATTTTACAAATGAAAACTAGGAACTGTGTGGCCAAGCAACATCAGAGTGTGATCAAGGTGGCAAAGGGTATTAATGAAGTGCACACAAGCTAGGAGAGGCAGCAGCAGTTTGCTTTTGCCTGAGCCTACTGAGAACAGTAGGAATTCTACCCCCCCCCTCCTTCCCTGCTGAGTTTATCAAGTACAAACTGCTTTTACACTGAGAACAAAGGAGGACATTTTAAAAGAGTAGGACAGCAGAGGATCTAACTGGGACTATCCCTGCTAAAACAGGACAATTGAAGGCTATCCTGGAATCTGAAGTTGTTGGCATGGCCAATTGGGAATTGAACCCACAGTTGGCAGTGGATACCCCTGAGGCGGGACTTGAACTGCCCCCCAAAATTGTGGATTACTGGCTACTCAAGTGGGACTTGAACTCACAATTGGCAGTCATCCCTAAACCCTAGAAAAACATGTGGGGACAAACCTAAAATATTAGGTCCGCACGGACTATACTTTGTATAGTGGTCTACTACTTTGAGTAGTCTACATGATTGCGGGTGAGTTCTGAATCACCCTGGAAGATCCTCAACCTTGGCCAAAGGGACCTCCCTCCCCTCAGCAAGAAAGCAGTCAAATGCCTTTCTTACAAGAGCAAAGAGAAGAACCCTTTATTGAAACAAGGGAGGAGTGAAATAGGTTTGGGATGACAATGATCTCATAAAGCATGCAGTGCACGAGCAAGAATATTTGCTTTCCCAAGGCTAAGATTCTGATCCATGGCTGATAATACAATAACTTCTGGTTAACAATGAACCCTGTATCATATGTGCATTCTCTCAGTGGTGAAGTGCAAGGAATATTGTTACAGAGAGTGGTGGGAATCCAGGCATTGACTTTGCCAGTTTAATGTCATCATAATTTTAAGTAGGACAAGTGATTGACAGTAGGAACAATCTTTAAAATCAACAAGAATGAAGGATTTTAGTTAATCAAATACAAAAAGAGAAAGAGAGACTTTCTTTACAGTTTAGACATTTAAGCAGACAGTACCCTCTGCGAATTAAACTGTCCAGGGCACTGGATCTCCTAACAGCCCAGCAGAGTAGATCAGGGAAAAATATGAGAAACACTGTCTATTTTGTCTGTACTCTTTTACTGTTAGCAAAGTCAGTGATGCTAAGCATTCATTCCAAAAATTAAAAAGGGGCAAGTCCACAAGGAAGTTTCTCTAGGCTTCTACCACTGGCTCTTTGTTCCTACAGATGATAAAGTTCTATGGCAGTTGGAAGCCAAGACTCTGGGAAGCCAGGCTGCCATAGTAGCATTTGCTTTGGCTTATGACAAAAGAGAGAACAATAACAACGAAGACGGTATGGAGAATGAACAGAACAGGGCATGACTGGGCATTTCCTGTTTCAGATTGAACTTCATTGGAGTCAGAATGAAAGGAGATGGTTCTGTGGTTCTCCATGGGCATTTAACGTGTGTCTCAAATCACAGGGAATGTTAGAACAATACCAGCAGCAGTCCTAACCACTTAAACAACATCCCTACTCAGGTGCTTAGTGACACACCAGCAAATATAGTCAATGAGTGCATGCCCTGGGAACCTGACAGTCTCTTGTCCATTCAGACTGGATAACAAAATGAAATAAGGCAACTTGTATAACAAGATAACATATAGTTCATTGATGTAACAGTTCTGGAGTCCTGATCCCCTCAGGTCTCAGCTCACTTAGATTTGTGGGTCTGTCAAAGTGGAATTAAGTCAAAGTGCAATAAAACAGTGGTTTATTGATTACATAAACATGTTTTTAAGGGATACAGCAAACAGACACACAAACAAGCAGCAACAACAACCCTTAAGCAAATACAAAGATAAGCCATGTTCCTCCAGCTGGTTGAAGCTGCCATTTATCACAGCTGCTGTTCACTGGGATCTGTGTAATGAGGTGGGAGCTGCCTTATGGATTGGGACCCTGGACTGGATTGTGGTGGAATATACTCAACTCGGGGCCAGACCACAGTGCTGACTTCTTGTGATCTTCAAATCATTATGTTGCAGAACCCAGATAGAGACCCACGGATTAGGAAAATTGTTTATTTGTCTCAGTGGGATCATTCCCTAAAGTCTGAGCCCTGTCTCTTCATATTCACAGCAACTTATACATTTCCAGTACAATCACATCACATACCGATAACGTTCCATAGTACAAAGTTTCATTGTCTTTCCTCAAACACAGAGGGACTTCAATTACAGAGGAAATTAACTGCTTTTCCCTCACACCCAGAGGTCATTTAGACTGACCCAAAACTGTCTCCACCAGAATAAGAAATTACAATTGCTAGTAACAAGTTCTCTCTCTTGTTCCAAAAAGTCCTGGCACTTTCATCGACTAAGGGAAACAATTGCACTTTTCAAGTATTCCTTTCAGAATGCCTGATGCTTTTTTTCTTCCCCTTCTCTACAGGTTCTTGACAATGCCTTTCTTCAGGAAGGTATACCAGATTACATCCTCCATCAACCTTGTGTTGCTCATAATCTCCATAGCATCTCCCTTCTGGCTGGTGCATCACTGCCAGGGAGGTAATGTCCATATGGGGCTGTGGATTCTTTGCTTTAAAGAGGACTGTACTAGAAGTCCTGACAGCTTAGGTAAGCAATTCTAGGAACTGGAGTTCCCATTCTATGGTAGAGACTTGCCATCCTTGGGCTCAACTGACAGCACATTAGCTCGGGAGCATTGCCATGAATACAGAGAGCATCATGGAGCACAGCGGGGCAAAGGGAACCCTGAGGATTGCTGTGAGCTCTTTGATGCATTCACAGAGCTTGGAAAGTAACTTTTCTTAAATAATAAATTGCACAGAATTTCTTCCTTTTCCTGATAACTGAAGTACAGTTACATTGCATTATGATTTTAAGTTATGTGAATAATTCAGTCCTTTCCCAATATAACTGTAACTTCTCAATCACTTTTAATTACTTAATTTACTTTTATAATTGTGGGATGCAACCTTATTAAATGATGGAGGCCTATTAGATGGCTCATGTGCTTGTTTATACTCTTAACCTTAATGCTGAATATTCCATCACGATCCTGGATAGATTTACATTCTTCTATGAATGTTTGTTGTTGATGTTGCTGTGACTTGCTGTGAAGTCAGCTTTGACTTACGGCAATAAACTGCCCTGTTTGAATCTTGCAAATTTAGGGTTGTGGCTTCCTTGATTGAGTCAATCCACCTGTAATTAAGTCTTTTTTTTCTTTTCCTACAGCCTTACACTTTGCTCACAGTTATTGCTTGAAATCCTTCATCGAAAACATGGCCACAAACTCATTAATATGTCTTCATTCGCCACCCAGCATCTGAAATCCACTTGAAAAGCCATCCAGAGAGATGGAAGTCTGTGTTGCTGGCAAGTGGGGCACCGCATGATGTTATGACCATCTCTTCTTTGCTAATGAGCAACATTGTGAGGAGCATAACTCTCCACCATAGTCTTGTTCACTAACAGGAGAGGGTGGGCATTATCCATTATTATTGCCCTGAAGTACCCAAACTAGTAGAAACACAGGACTCCATTGCTCCAGATGGCTGGCTGGTTTTCAAGTGGGTTTTTGGGTCATTTGTGGTCATGGCAATAGTGCCACGATCACAAATGAGTATACAAAGCAGTTGCAATGTTTTAAGTTAGAGCATCATAACTGACTAACAGGATGGCAACCATTATCCCATGATAGTCTCAGGGTAGTCATCTCGGTTCCTTCATCAAAGAGCCCTGATGCCACAGTGGCTAAATGTTGGTACTGCAGCCACAAGGTTGTGAGTTCAATCCTGCCAGGCTCCAGGTCGACTCAGCCTTCCATCCTTCCGCAGGTCAATAAAATGAGTGCCCAGCTTGTTGGGGGCAATTAGCTAACACATTGTAAACCACTTAGAGAGCACTTAGTTGATAAGCAGTACAGAAATACACACGCTATTGCTATTGCTATTCTAGTGAAAGGTCAGGCCTGATTTGCTCTAAGGCCATTTCAGCACTATATGGTTATAGTATTATTCCACTTTCAATGTCTTATGGAATCCTGGGGTTTGCAGTTTAGGGAGGGGCATTTAGAAGCCAGAGAGCTCTTGGGCCTCAGTAAACTACGAACCCCAGAATTTCACAGGATGTTGAAAGTGGAATAAGAACAGTGTAGTGAAGAAAGGACCTAAGACCCAAAGTTTGTCTCTCCAGCAATTGACTAGGTCTGTAAAACTCCCCAGCACCAGTTTTCAATGAGCTGATCTTCTTCCTGTCAGCCTGAATGTAGGCTTCTGTCCTATGAATGTGCAATGCCATTATTTAATTGATTTCTTCCAGAGAGTCTGAAAGCTATACAGGGCCTTATGATAATTGCCCTCGGCTGCTCGCTCGTTGCCTTGCTGGCCTCCCTGGATCTTTTCACTCGTATCTTAAGAAGGAAAGTACCGGAGGTCCTGATTTCTTCACTGGCTAACTACATCACAGGTACTTTTTCATCCACACCATCATGTTCAGTAACTGAAAACTCTGAATATTTCTGCTTATGTAGACAAAATGCCCCCAACCAAGAAGAGAGGTATCTATATGGTTGGGAATCTGCAAATTTTGCAGACCCCTCCACCAATCTTTAGGAGTAAAAAAATGAAGAAACAAAATCTTTTCAGACCAATGAAGACTGAACATGCTCAGTGAGCATGGAATGCTGACTGTCTGAGGATTATGGGAGATAAGAGAACAAGGAAATAAGCAAGGGCATTTGTGTGTGATATCATGCAGAGGTTAACACGTACATATGTACGTGA
Organism: Iguana delicatissima; assembly: GCA_948472985.1. Classification (NCBI taxonomy): domain Eukaryota; kingdom Metazoa; phylum Chordata; class Lepidosauria; order Squamata; family Iguanidae; genus Iguana; species Iguana delicatissima. The sequence goes on from CAOKZL010002235.1 coordinate 211,703, forward strand.
TACAGAGTTTGGCAACACTGCTTTTCAGACTACAACTCCCCAAATCCCCCAAATAGCATTCTAGGAACAGTAAACCAAAAAAGTAACTTTGCCAAATCTGATGTAACACTAAACATGTATAGAAAAGTCTATGTGTTGACCACTCTAAGAATAAAGTCAACAGTTTGAATTTTTTAAATGGCTGTTGCAGTTGTATTTGTAGAAATCAAAATTTGCTCTCTCATTGTCCCAAAATATTCCTGATATGGCTCAAGGAAGGTAAATAAACCAAGAATCTGTCTCTCTCTGTGTGTGGCTGTCCCACAATTTCACAGCAATGCAGAAAATGTGCATAATGTGGTGCTTGGTACAAAATTCAGTTGCCTTAGGAACTTACTTATCATTTTTTAAAGACTGTCCCCAGTTTCTTCCTTTTTTGTTGTTGAAAAATTGTGTCTGAAATTGCAGAAACTATCAAGATGACCAAATACCATTTCCTTGTGCTTGGGTTAGTGGATGGGGCCTTGGCATCACGATCATGATCATATTCAAGATGCCAAGGCCCCATCCGTTAATGATCATCATGAGCAGTCGTTTGCATAGAATTTTCAAACCTTCATAATTCTCACTTTGTAGGCATCATAATGTTGCAATGCATCTAACAGTCCTGGAAGGAAGATCTATACTATTGGCCATTTCTTCACTAGACTGTTATAGTACTATTATTCCACTGTCAACTTCCTATGGAATCATGGAGTTTGCAGGTTAAGGAGTGGCCTCAAAAGCCCCTACCTAAACAGCAAACCCCAGGATTCCATAGGATGTTGAAAATGGAATAGTAGCACTATAACAGTCTAGTGTGGAAACACTGATAGTCCTGATGTAGCAGGTGGAGGTAACATTTCTCCAAAGCATCCTAGAAGAGTCAAGACACGGGCAAGATTGAATGTCAATACTTCTTGCTATGTATAGCTCACTCCCCTAGTTCTGTATTATGCCAGCTATTGGCTTTTCTCTTCCATCAAAAATAAAATGTGCTGTTGAGGGGAAACAATATTTTTGACATCCTTGGGTGTTTGCAGAGATTATAGAAAGTTCAGGTGCTTGAGGCACTGAATCTGGACTGCCTAGCCCCAGAAATGTTTGCTTTTAATGGTGACCGCCATCCTAATACCGTTGTCTTCTTTATCTGCAGGGCTGTGCACTGTCTGTTCTCTAATGATTGTATTCTTTGAGCGTCAAGTTGTTGTTGAGACAGATGTTTTTCACTTAGCACCAGACTGGGCTTTTTCTATCAGCTGTGTCTCCTTCTCCTTGAGCTTAGTATTAGGTAAGTAGAGGGACCAGGAATGGTCTTTGTTGCTTTCATTGTTGTATGCCTTCAGGTCACTTCCAACTTATGATGATCCTAAAGTGAACCTCCAATGGAGTTTTATTGGCAAGATTTGTTCAAAGTAGGGTTCCTCTGAGACTGAGTGTGACTTGCCTGATATCGCTCAGTAGGTTTCCATAACTGAGCAGGAATTTGAAACCTGGTCTCCAAAGTTGTAGTCCAGTGCTCAAACTACTATAGCATCCCAATTCCCTTTTGACTAGTCAGCAAAGCAAAGGAAAGAAGTACATGGACAAAGATGGAAGAGGTGGTAGTGTGATCTAATAGTCTCACAGTCAAGATCTACCCATTTCTCCATTTGTTTTCCAGGTACACAAAGTCTGCTCTTTCACCAGTATTTGTGCTCAGAAGAGAAAAAGTTGAGCTCTCAAGTAAACCCATTACAAGACCCGCAGCCATTATCTTCGAGCCACATGGAGGCCCCTGTGTAGAATATCAACAAGATCCACAATTGCAGACATACTCCATTATGAGCCAAATTCTATGTACGGGAACTCCTTTGGACAGCGGATGTTCTAACTGGCAAAGGTATTAAACCAAAAGTCACTTATTATGGTTGGACAGGCTTCTATGAGATACCATTTCCCAGTGGTGGCTGGTAGCTTCTTTCTGTATTTTAGTCTAAAGGAGCTCTCCAAAACTCTATCCCTAGATTTGTCCAGCACTTTGGACAGCTTCCTTAAAAAAATCTGTAATGGCTTTTCTGCCCCTTTACACAGAAGCCACCCTACCTGAAAAGTCCAGTGGAACTGTTGAATTGTCCAAACCATTTCCAAGATCATTCTTTAGCAATATTTTTTGCCTGAAACAGCACTGACTAGGTAATGTCACTTTCCTGTTCTTTCTGCATAGTACTGATTCCCCCCACCCCAACAAAGACTGGAACTGTCAATTGGATGTTTCTTGGCCAGATCTGAAACTATGGATGATTGCCTCATTATTAAAGTTCTTATACTGTCTTTTGCCTCTGAGTTAATGGACTTTATTAGAAATACATGATTTGCTTTGAATGTTTTTACTTCTGCTCTGTTCTTCACTACAGTCATTCAGACAAATTTGTACCTTTCACAAGAATCCAATTTATTTCTTCAACTTCCTCTCTTCTCTGTGACCAGAGTAGCTGGACTGCACACTTATGAAGGGCTTCTAAAATTAGACCTACATGGGGCCCTAGGATAGTGATCCTCAAAGTTTGGCTCTCCAAATTTTTTGGACTTCAACTTCCAATACCTCTCACCATTGGCTATGCTGCCTGGGGCATCTGGGAGCTGAAGTTCCAAACTTCTGCAAGAACAAAAGTTGAGAAGTAGTTCTCTAGGGGCACTGATCACCCCTGTTCTGAACAACACTACTTCTTCCTGGAAGCAGTGTGAAATCCTATCTATCTACACACTCTCAGCCCCAGAAAACCCTATGATAGGTTTGCCTTAGGGTCACCATAAGTTGGAAATGATTTGAACACACACAACAAGAAGAAATGCCTAAATGTTGTCATGAGAAATATTCTGTGAATAGAAGTTTTCAAACCTGGGATTAGTTTGTTTGAAAAGGGAGATCTGTTCTACTGGATAGCTAAATCTCTCCTCCACCTCCCAAATGACACATATGGGTCTGTTTGTTTTTTTCAGTACTAGGCACAAAAAAATGAGGATTTTTTTCCCCCTAGAAAATAAAAGAGACTCAGAATCCTATAGGTTTTGTAGGCAGGTTATTGAGAATATATGGTCCTTGGCAGTGTGATAATCCAAAAGAAACTGGGTACAAAGTTTTAGCCACGTAGAGTAAAAAAATTATGGTCCAAACAGATTCCGTGGATTTGGAAGTCACTCCAGAGAAGTTCGCCATAGGACGCCCTGTCTTGTCAATGCTTCTACTCTCAGTGTTTGGTGTGTGGCACTGGAACCACCTGAGAGAGGTAAGAAGATGTTCTCCAGAGTGAGAGCTTATAGATCACCAAACTGTATATACCTAGAAGAGAGAATAGTGGGGAAAAGGTAGGCAGCTGAAAATCAATAAAATTACTCTTTCTGTTGGATATTTTTCTACTGAAAGGATCACTTTAATTATATCACTACAGAAAATAATTTACTTAAGTTGGAATTTGAGGTCACTTCTGCACTAGACTGTTACAGTGCTATTATTCCACTGTCAACATCCTATGGAATCCTGGGGTTTGCAGTTTAGGGAGGGGCCTTTGAGGTCTGTCCCTAAACTGCAAACTCCAGGATTCCATAGGTTGTTGACAGTGGAATAATAGTACTATAACAGTCTTGTGAGGAAATGGCCTCAGTAGGAACATAGTTCCATAATTAAGTTCTTCTTCTTGTTGTTGTTGTATCTGTATATATCTTGCCTTTCTCCCAATTTGGGATTCAAGGCATCTTAACAGTGGTTAAAACAAACCTAATTAAAAAGGACTGTGGGCAGGTCACACTCTCTCAGCCTCAGAGGAAGGCAAAGGCAAGCCCTCTGTACACAAATCTTGTCAAGAAAGCCCCATGACAGGTTTTCCTTAGGATCACGATGAATCAGAAGTGACTTGAAGGCACACAACACACAACAACAAAAAGAAAAATCAGAGTCACACAACCCAGTATAAAGAAATGACTGGATAAGTATGTGGATGAGGATTTAGTGAAACACAGCAGACCTAAGACTGTATTACATGTATGTCCATCTGCAAGAGTGGCAAGGGTGGTACTGCTTTGGCTCCCTAAAGTAGTGTCACTCAGTGAAAATGCTAGAAATAGAATACAGAAAGGGTTGGGACTTGGCTTATCAGCCACACTTACCTGTCAGAAAGCAGAGACCACAAATAAACCAGCTTAGGAAAAAAGCCCACTGATCAGAAAGTTGTTCCACCTCAGGATCCAATGCATCATTCACCGAGACATCAAAAACTATCAAAGCGATCAGCACACAGAAACCTATAAAACACCAAGTGGAAAGTTAGGTATCTGGCTAGATGTTACCATTTTTTTTAAAGTCCTGGAAATGTGGTAGCTCTCAGGAAGGTCACTTGGGCTGTGATCAATGCTAACTTATAGAGACAAGACTGTTTATGTCAGGCATGGCCAGAGTACAGCCTGAGGGCCTCAGACAGACAAATACTGAAGTCTAAGGCCATTTCTGCACTACACCGTTATAGTGCTATTATTCCACTTTCAACATCCTGTGGAATCCTGGGGTTTGCAGTTTAGGGAGGGCCCTTAAGAATTCTCAGCCAGAGAGCTCTTTGGCCTCAGTAAACTACAAGCCCCAGAATTCCACAGGATGTTGAAAGTGGAATAATAGCACTATAACAGTGTAGTGCGGAAATGGCCTAAGTGTAGGGGCAGCAGGTGGGGGGCCTCTAATATCCAAGGGGGTGTCACATTAGCCCTCTTGGATATGTTAAAGGCTCCCACCTGCTTCCATCAAAAATTGCCCCCCAAAGCCTCTGGAGGGGGAGATGGAGGCATTTTCACCATATTTTGGCTTTACAAAAAGTCCTCCCTGGGTCTAAATTGGACCAGGGGACCTGCAGAATGTGGTAGAAATGCAGTATTTTAGGACCAATATATATTTTTTTTAAAAAATTGTTTCTGACCCAGAGGAGCAGGGGACCCACAAGAATGGTCTAAGTGCTCCCCATGCATCGCTAGAGTACATTTTAGGATATTCTGGAGCAAAACAAATTTTTGGATATTTTTTAATTCATTTGGAAGCAGAAAGATGACTCTGGGGCCTCAAGGGCCCACAAAAACAGCCCTGGGGGATATATGTGGCTTGCAAGCCACACTTCGCCTACCCCTTGCTAAAAGCTTAAAGCAGCAGCAATTTTCCTTTTTTTTTTTTTTTTGGTCATTTTTTCCCCCCAGCAATGGTGGTGGAAACTCTGGAGAGTGTGGTAGAAGCCCATGGGCTGAAGAAATGGCCCGTGGGATGCTTCATGCTAAGCATAATTTCCACTGCTGATTTTTTTTTAAAAGCTGCTGTTCAGGTATCTGTGTGTAATTACACTAAGCTACCTCTATGAACAGCTTTTACATCCTTCTTCTGTTTTCTGTAGGATGCAACCATGGCAGTTAAAGCAGACTCAAAATGCTATAATTTTTTAGTGTTATCAAGCTTTGATCATCCAGGTGTTTTGGATGTCAGCTGCCAGAAATCCCCACCAGCTAGGCTGGTATTCAGAGATTCTGAAAGTTAAAATCCAAAACACCTAGAGTACCAAAGTTAAGGAACCACTGGCCCTTTCCGCATGGTAGTTTCCATGCGAAAGGGCACCTGGAGCGTTGCGCGATTGCAAGGAGCAATCTGCATGACGCACTCACAATTGTATGACATACAGGTGCCAATTGCACACCTTTTCATTTCCGACTAGAAGCTGAAAACGGTATACAATCGCACATTGCTCCCAGGTCCTGCACGTACTTACCTGGTGTGCAGAACCTCCAGAGCTGCACCGGTCACGCTTGCTGCCCCAGTGCAGCCTGGGGCTGCAGAAGGAAGAGCATGGGGCTCTCGTGTGAGCAGGCAGCTCGTGCGGAGCCAAAGGACCCCGGACCCAAGAGTGTCTCGCCAGAGGCTGCTCGCTCAATCCCCACACCCCAGTGCTGGAAGAAGGTAAGGTGCAGAAAGGGCCATTGGTTCATAACCTCCAAAACTCCTGAGTTGTCAGAGACGGTCCCGATCAATCCTCTGTCATCCTGCTGTTTCAACTGCTTTAAAAATTTCTTGGTTTTTTTCTCCTCCTTCTACTTTCCTCCCATTATCTCTAACTTACTTCCATTGGTGCAAACTGAGTTCAAAGTACAAAACTAGTTTACACTTAATTAACTCAGCAAGGTGGAGAGGAGAGGACGAAGATGGAGTCATGTTTTTTTCCATGCAAACTCAGGCCAAAGCAAACTACTGCAGCCTGTATTAGTTGGTATCTTCTTCATAACTAATTTTTACCAATTCAGCTACACTGATGTTGCTTGGCCATTTGCATTCCAGTATTCAATCAATAGGGTCAGTTTTCTATTGAGAAGGTTTTTTTTTACCAGGTAGCAAACTAGGAGAGACCAGGAAGTAATCCACTGAATTCCCTCCACTTGATGAACGATATGTATATATGTATAATGCCCATCAGACATATCTCTGTGTGTGTGTCAGTATTAATTTGTTCATTCAATTGTTGGAGGGCATGCTGGTCTACTGTAAGAGTGCCATAGAACAACCACTTTCGAGTTTGTCAGTTTTAGGCCATTTCTGTACTACACTGTTATAGTGCTATTCTTCCACTTTCAACATCCTGCGGAATTCTGGGGTTTATAGTTTCCTGAGGCCAAAGAGCTCTCTGGCTGAGAATTCTATATGCCCCTGCTTAAACTGCAAGTCCCAGGATTCCATAAGGTACTGAAAGTGCAATAATAGCACTATAACAATGTAGGGTGGAAATGTCCCAGGTTACATTCTTTCTCCTATAGGTCTCACCCCAGGATTCCATTAGCTGGATTTTGAGGGTTCCTCCCAGATTTCATAGCCATGGTCAAATAAAATTTAATAAAGAAAGAGGAAGAAAGAAACAGTGTAGTGAGGAAATGGCCTTATTTTGGGTTTTTTTTAAAAAAAAATTCCATGTCCACCTCCACCCCCTGCATGGTTCCAGGACAGAAATTTTGCCCCTGGACCTGCAACAGTTGTCATCTTATTTATAGCCATCATGACGGTCAGCTATTTATAGTCTTACCTGCGAGGAAGCTGAATATTGTAGCAATGGGGCCTTCTGGGAAAAAGTCCTCAGACCACTGAATCCAAAACTCCCATTCTGTTGAGCACAGTATGGACAAAATGCAACAAAAGGAAGCGAGTAACAAGAAGCAACGGACAATATCCAAGTTCACTGAAAGGAACATAAGAGAAGATAGACATGACTCTCCCAAGCTTCTCTTGCTTAAACGGTGGAACTGATCAGAACTCTTGCAAAAGAGTCTTTTGGATTTTGATACTAATTCAAATCTGCTTTGAAAAATAGGAGAACTATACATGCCATTAGTCTTATAAAGGTATACCTCAGTTAAAAAAGCAAATATGTTCATGAACTTTACTTCTTTAACAGAAACTTTGGTACCAGAGGTAGAAATAACAAGCAAAAAAATAGGGATAGGTTTGTACACCTGAAAAAACAGGAGCAGTTTAACATGTTTCCCCAAACTTTTTATTCTATATTAATGTCACATAATTAGGAATGAAACAACCAGGTCAGGTCAGCAACAAAATGTCATATTTCAATGCAGAGCTAGAATGAAGGCTGTGTGGATGCCAACCAGGCATTCAAATGGGAAAGCATTTCACAATTGGTACACCACATATGAGAAGACAGATATTGAGGCTCAGGACCTTAGTGTATGAAAGAGGAGGGCTTGAAGTTTTGGCCCTCTGCTCTTGGACTAAATCCAGACATCCTTCCATGGATGTCTGCACTTTGCATTGTAGAGAAGGGTTTTCCTGAAAAAGATACCATGCAGACTGGCTCAGGGAACAACTGCATTTGAAATTTACATTATAATCATGATGTTCTGCGGCATACCCTCCACATGCCTCAGTTTGACACAGACAGACCTCATTAACACCCAGAGGGATGAGAAGCAGGTACATTGGCAAACAGACAATCAATTGTGCAATGTTTGTGTTGAGCAGAAGAATGGGGTAGCCCAGTCATCGTGTAACCAGCAGAGTGGAGATATATGCTACGTAAGCATGATGTAGAGTCTTGGCCAATACATAAATCTACCACTGTATTCTCAGGCTTTAGATGAAAGAAAAACTGAGCTTAAACTGTGTTTACTCTCTCTTCTGGTGGCAGAGAAAAGCGAATGGCAACTGATGCCATAATGACTGGATTATCCCTAATGATAGGTACTTGTATTATTTTCTTTAGGAGTTTCATAGAGAATATGAAATAGCAAACCCTAACTGTACATGTGGGCATTAGCCAAACAAAGTTTAGCATTGTAAAGTCTCCTTAGTTTCCAAGGGATAGAACTTAGGACCTTCTTCTGGGAGCTTTTTCAAACAGACATGTGTTGCATGCCAACAAATCACTTGTTAAGTAATAGAATTTAAGGAAATGATTTATGACTCATGAGGAAACAGTATAAGAGTTTACTAAGGAAGACTTACACGTAGCAGATTTGACCCAATAAAGAAGAAACATATGTGTGGTTTCCTAGCATTGGAAGAGAAAGTCCCCAGCAAACCATGAATGTCCTGTTTGCATTCTAGGGAAGGTACTTCCCTTTTGCAATTGTGTAGGGACATGGGGGCGGGGGGTGATTTGCCCCGGGTGGCAATGTTTTTGGAGCGTCCTGGCCCATAGCCACACCCCCGCGTGCCCTGGCCACGCCACCGTGCACCCTGGCCATGCCCCACACACATCAGCCACACCCCCATGCACAATGGTCACACTCCTCATGCTATAGCCACACCCCCTCCTGCTCTCTCTCCACACACTCCAAGCTCTGCCACTGCCCTTTTGATCAGAATTACTCTTTCCCTTTGTATGAAATCATATCTGAAGGGGAAGAGAATTTATTACTGAATTCTGTTGGAAGAAAACAACAGCAGTGAACTTTATTCAGTACAACTCAACCCAACCCAGCCAATCTCATTTCAATGCTGGCATGCTTTACTTTCTCTGATGATCTCGTTGTTGCATTCATCATTCGCACAAGTGGTCCATAAACCAGTAAATAAAGGTCGTGCAGGATCTTCTAGATACATCACCCACCCAGGAGAGAATTCAACAACCATGAGCAACACAAAACTGATGCAGGAAAGGACACAGCTTGCTAGCCTGTAGGTGAACATGAGATATTTCCTTTGTCTCAGTTGTTAGCACTGGCTGCAGCCAAACAAGACAGGACTCACAGGGAAGGAAAAATAACTTCTTGGGAGATTAGATCCAACTGCAGCCTAATGAGTTCTCCCTCAGAGACTTCTACTGAATTTCTCCACTTCACTCCAACTGCCATAGAACCTTCTATCTATGGAAGAGAATGTTAAGGAAGTAGGGTAGGAGATAGGTTCTCACCCAATAAATATTCAAGAAGCCTTATTTTATGTTTGCATTTTTCCCATGGTGGTTGTATGAAAGCAAATCATGTATGGGAGGACCAGCTCATGGTGTTTGGTTTATGTGGGCAAGCAGAGTACCGGAGGGCCAATTTTTCCAGGGTGTGGACCAGCATTACATTCTGCTTCCATGCTCAGTAGCCAAATTCCAATTCCAGACATCAAGGTGGCCAAATTTCCACACAAGGATTCTCACAAAATAGAAAAACTATTTATCCTTCACCTCTTTTAGCAGAAAGAATACTGTCTGCCTCCCTGGCTGAGTTCTTAAATATTTAAGGCCTCTGTGCAGAGATGAAGCCATGTTTCATGGGGTCCAATGCAAAGGGCACCTGTGGTTCCCATACTGGGGAAAAAGTGGGATATAAACCAAATCATACAAGTGCCTTCTGGAGGTCCCATGCTGTGCTTTTTTTCCCCATCTCCACCACAACCCTGACTATTTTGATGCTGCCACCTTGTACTACCATTGCTTTTCTGCCATTTTCTGTCCCTTCCCCACTACTTGATTTCTTGGCTCTCCTCTTCATACTAACTCAACAGGTAGCAGGACTGGGTTCTCACCACTTGATTTGACCCTGCGGAAATCAAAATGGTGAACACAGTTGGAATCCTGGGTGATTTGTCATGTGGTGCTGTCATGCCTCATCCTCTAGGTGAGTCTGGGTCATATACAGACTCAAAAGTTGGAGCACCTGTGTCTGGGGGTGAAACATAAGGGGATCCAAAACCCCAGGAGGTGGAGAGAGATTCTATCTCCCAGCAGGTGGAGGAAGACACTAAGAGCTTGGAGTGAAGGAGAGTCATAGAGGGTTTTCACAAGTCCTGGTGGCTCTTACGTAAGAGACACTAAGTAATCCAGCACCATTTGTGTGAAGATAGCCAGCTATAAATCTCCCATCACTCCCCAGTCTCTGGAACTACATAAAAAAAGGCTGACTCATCTTCAGTATGACATCTTTTCACATATTTAAATGTGGCCATCATATCATTCTTTAATCTTTTCTTCTCCTGACTACACTTATCCAGCTC